>JACEEZ010012192.1:0-5000 GCA_016584305.1 Chionoecetes opilio | reverse complement strand
TTGCAGTGTTTGATGACAGACTTGTACCCAGATTCGGGCCGGCATGAAGTGAAATGGGGAAGGAGGCTTTGTGTCTGCTTCTTTTTTTGATTTTGACTTAAGCCAGGAGGCCTTTTTCCCCAATGCTCTTTGGTGATCTTAAAAGCAAGCTGCTCAAAAGGTTGCCCCTACAGTTTCCTTGCCCTGGGAGCTTTCCCCTGTGCTGGGGTTTTTTTTTTTTTTTCCATTTTCTCCCAAGGAATTTTGATGGGGTTTTTGCCTTTTTGGGAGGAACAAAACCAAATAACTTTCTCCACTGTTTGGATGTTTGGGGCCCCGGTTTTGGAAATGTTTCTTAAAAATGGACCCCTGTGCCCCCCACTTCTTTTGGGCTCTTTTCTCCCTTTTTTGATGGAGTCCCTTGTGACGCCCAAAAAACCAAAAACAATGCGCCGGGCTTTTTAGCCCCCTAGGGAAAAACGTGACCCCATGCTGTCCCCGCAAGCTGTGAAAAAAGTGTTGTCGTTTCCCCCTTCATTTTCTGGACCAGGCTCTTTCCCATAAAATTATGGTGGGCGGGGGGGTCGGGGGATCCCCCTGCAGGAGAACATTCCTCCCCAAACCTCCCTTGTAGGGCAGCCTTTTTTGGGTTTTCCTTCCCGGAGGGGCCCCCAATCACCGTTTGGAAAGTGCCCATGGAAAAAGGCCCCCAGGGGTTTGACCCCAAGCCCATCACTCTTTTTGATTTTTCTTTTTCTCACAACAAAAAAGCCCCCTGGCCCAAAAAAGGTTTCCCTTTTCACCCTTCAAGATACCCCCTTTTTGGAAGGCCTTGGGGACGTGGCTTCTTTCTGATGTTAGTAAAACGTTCTCAGTTTCTTTCTTTCGCCCATCGTGTATGAAACTTTATAGGTTGGTGTTTCGGTCTCCAGGCGCTTTTCCCTTTGGGAAGGGTTTGTTAGGATCCCCCTCCTATTTGTGGGCCCCCCAAAGAAGGTTTTGGCAACTTCGGGTGGTGCGTAGTCGCAGTTGACAAACTACAAATCCCCTTGCTCTGCGTTAAAGGGGTTTTCAACCACTGGTCTCCATCAGTTGAACTAAAGTTTGGAAAACATCGGCCTCATCTCTTCTAATCCGGGGAAATTCTTTTAGGTCTGGGGGGCTGAAGTCAGTATATTTTTGGTTGTTTTCTACCATGGCCCTGAGCTGCCTCAAAAACGGTGCGAAAACCCGATTTCAGGAGAAACCGGGCCGGACAGCCCCCCCTTTTTCGGGCTGAAGCCTTTTGGGGCCCCCTGGTGCCCTGGGTGTCTTTTTTGATCGCCTCTTCGTGGTCTGGTCCCAGGAATCCGCCCAAAAAGGGTTCCCTTGCTACTGACCCGGGCCCCAAAAAGGGCCACCTTGCATGAAGTTTTCATGGACCTCTGGGTGTTAAATTTGGGCATGGGAGAAAAATCAGGGCCCAATTGGGGTAGTAGGTCGGGAATCGGGCATAGTTCCCCTTTCCCAAAAGGAAAAAACCCCACGGTACTTTTCTGCGGTTGCTCCTAGGTGAAGCACCCCTTTTTCCCTTTCTGGGGGGTCCAAACCCGGGGTCCAGCTATGAAAAAACCATGTCCGGGTATGACACCCCGAGCTTAGGAGGTTTTGTTCATCTCTTAGGGTCTCAAAATAAACTTGGAAAAGTTCAGGATATGTGTGCATGATTCAAATCCCATAGCTCTTGAAAAAGGGTTTCCCCCAGAAAACCCTTGCTGTTGGGGAAACTGTTGGGTGTTTCTTCAGGTTCCTCCAGATGGTGTATGTCCCTTGAATGGTTTTCTTCCCAGGGCCCTGGAAGGAAGCCTTTCCCCCCGCAAGCCTCATCAGGCTTCCCTTTCACGAGCTTGTGCAGTTTCACGGCCCCTGTTGTACCCGGCCCTCCATCCCCCCGACACTGATCCTTCTGCCGGGTGACACCTGATTCCAAAACACAGATCTCTAAGACCTGCATCCCGAAAAACCCCTTCCCTATGGTTTGGGGAGGAATTGCCCGATTTTTGTGGAAGACGGGGCCCCTTTTTGATGGGTAATGTTCTTGAACTTTTTTGTTTCCGAGAAACCCCGGGCAGCTTGGCATAGAGGCTTATCAAACACGCACACAATCTTTTTAAGCTTAAGGGGCTGCATGATGGGATGCTTTTTTTCCAAGGGCTTTTTTTAACGGTGGACATTTCTTTTCGGGAGCATTGATAGTGGGCAGGGAGCTTTCAGGTTCCGGACCACTGCAATGTTTTCTGCGGTTTTGATGTTTGGGAACCCCCTCCAACTGCTGGGGGGACTTTGGGTTTTTATGGGGCTCCTTCGAGTAAGAAACCAAAATGGTTTTGGTCTTTTAATCCTGGGCCTTTTGGGGAGGGGTCCCACATACGCAGTTCCAAACCTGGGTGGCCCTGCCCGCCGCCCAAAATTGTATATTGGGAGAATTGATGGGGGCAGAAATGTGCTTCCTTTTTTTTTTTGGACTTGGAATCTCTGGCAGGACCTTTCTTGGGACAGAGGGGCCCCAACCTGGAACTGGACAGCAAAGCCCTTGAAAATCTGTAGAAGTACCTGCCCCCACTTTTGTGTCTCTTCAAGGGGTCGATGTTATCCCAGGCCCGGGTTTTTGGGAAAACACCGGGTAAGGGTTTTCTGGCATTGGGGAAAGTTTATCCTTTGAACATTCAGCTTGGGGTCCAAAAGGGGTGTTTTCGAAATTTCCCCCAAACATTGATTTGGGCCCCACCCGTGGCCAAAAACGATTCAGAGTTCGGATCAGTTTTTGTGTTTTTCCCGTCAAAAACTTTCAGCATTTGGGCAGGGAGTACGTGCTTGGGTTTGGGTTTGTCTTGCCAAGGTAACAGCAAAAAGGGGGGCCCCCTTTCCCGCCCCAAGGATGTTGGGAAAACGTTGAGCCTTTCAGAGGGGTTTTTACACTCCCCCACTCTCCGTCAGCAGGGGGTGCAGGAAATTTTGTGACTGCTGCAGGAATAACATTTGATCTGTAAACGGGAGGCCATGGCCTTTTACCCCACATCTTGCTTATTGATCTCATTCCCAGCTGCCCCTTTCCCGCTTTGGTTTAAAATATCTTTAGAGTTAGTGCTCTTGCTTTTTGCCCAAACTTTTTTTCATTTTTTGTGCTTTTCGGGCAAAGGGGCGTCCTTTAGAAGGGTGCGTGGGTAGTTTGAAAGCTTTTTCCCTTTTTCATTGGGGGCAAAAGGGAGTGTTCCCCAAACTCGGGTTTTCAATCTTTCGGCGAACATGTTTCTTTGTCGCTGGTTTCAGTTGGATAATACCACGGGACATCATTGGATCTCTCAAGCCTAGATGTGAGGTTTATCATAGGCAGTACCTCTGGGTTGGGGAATAATTCAGTCCTTATATACAAGAAGAGTTCCTCGAGGGCTTCTATCTCAGCCTCTTCGTAGCGTGCTCCCTCGCTTTCTTCCTGATTTTCACCTGCACCAGACCTGGCGGCCGCTGGGGAATCATCTTTTGTGAAGAGTTTGTAGCACGACTTGTGGTAGTGACCCTCTGCAGCAACAAGGTCTCTGCTAAGTAAACCAAGGATTCTCTGGTTGAGTTTCCTTGTTGCTGCTCTGCGGATCTTCTCATCTGCTCGTAGCTCAACACACTGGATGAGTGGCTCCCTTGTCTTTGCTGCTTTCATGTACTTGCTTGACTTCTCGCAGAAGAGACATACTTTGGCATACCCCTGCTAGTACTAGGGGCATCCTTGATGCCCTCCTCCTGGGGTCGACGCTTGCTGATTCTATCTTGACACCCTTGGCAAGGATAGAATCCAGTGACTTCTTCATTGTAAAGAGACTACGACATTTACGGTGATAATGTATGTGTGGTATTCCTCCTTCTTCAAGGCCCTTGGCTGCTTCCAGGACTGGATCATGCTGCCTGATCTCTGCAGCCCTGAGCAATGTGTTCCAGGAGTCCAAATCCTGTGGTGACACCAGAGCATCGCTGTCATCATCAGAGCAGTGGATGATACAGTCGATCCGTGCTCTCTTCCTCGCTGATGGTTGCATCATGCCGTCAGACAGTCAGCACACACCTGCAAAAAAAATATCACCATTAAACATTACATGAACAAACAAACAAACACATTTACATGGAAACCATTCTACATATGTTTGCTCCTTCCAATAATAAATTATCCCCAAAATATCACAAAAAATCACCAAATATGAAATAAACCCCTAAATATGGGGAAACTTGAAATATACATCGGAATAACTCTTGTAGAGAATCAAATTAGCTACAAGAGCTGTTAGAATATATTTTTCAATTTCTCCCATATTTAGGGATTTATTCCAGATTTATGGGAAAATACCCAAAATTAATTTTTTTTAGGGTAAATCCCAAAATATGAGGAAATTTGAAAAATACCTAGGAACAACTCTGGTAGAGAATCAAATTCTACATAGGTGTCCAAAGTTTCGCAACGATCGTGTGATTGATTTTAAAGAAAATGAGGAAAACCCCGAGCGTCACGCTGAAAATCTTTTTTTATGGGTAGCACCCCCATTGCATCAAAAAATCAGACTAAGCTACCAGTGCGGGAAGGCTATCATATCTTAATGTATTTACAGTCACTCTATAAACATTTTAGTACCATTCGTGTTTAGTCAGCCCAGGTGGTACCGATATCTGGCCTGGCTCATGGACTAATAACACGACATGGCCGCGGGCACTAACCTGAGCTTATTTCATTGTTGTTTTTCCACCTTTTGGGTTCTTGTTTAAGGTTTTCCTGTTAATGGAGGGTAGATTAGGCCTTCTTGATTACCCTGTAGCACACTCAGATGCAGGACAGCCCGGTATGCGTGTAAATTGAGCACTTAATTATATAAGACACATCGCCACATTGCTACCTTCGTCGTCTTCCTGTAGCTCTGCCCGGCGAGTCAAGCGAGTGTCTATAATAGTTGTTTACTTCACCCAATCATTGTTTTCTGATTCTTGTTATGAATATTACATAA
>JACEEZ010012190.1:55000-57499 GCA_016584305.1 Chionoecetes opilio | reverse complement strand
AAGACTTAACAGGAAAAAAACAGACTTAACAGGAAAAAAACAGACTTAACAGGAAAACAACAGACTTAACAAAGGAAAAAAAAATAAAGAAAAAACGATTTTAACGGGAAAAAAAAAAATTCCAGACTTAACAGGAAAACAACAGACTTAACAGGAAAACAACAGACTTAACAGGAAAACAACAGACTTAACAGGAAAACAACAGACTTAACAGGAAAACAACAGACTTAACAGAAAAGAAGAAAAAAATAATAGTTAAGAAAAGTGAAAAACTGACTTAACAGAAAATAAAAAACTGACTTAACAGAAAAGTAAAAAACTGACTTAACAGAAAAGTAAAAAACTGACTTAACAGAAAAGAAAAAAACTGACTTAACAGAAAATAAAAAAACAGACTTAACAGAAAAAGAGAAACAGACTTAACAGAAAAGTAAAAAACTGACTTAACAGAAAAGAAAAAAACTGACTTAACAGAAAATAAAAAAACAGACTTAACAGAAAAAGAGAAACAGACTTAACAGAAGAAAAATAACTGACTTAGCAGGAAATAAAAAACAGTTAAAAGAAGAAGAAAAATAGACTTAACAGAAAAGAAAAAAACAGACTTAACAGAAAAGAAAAAAACAGACTTAACAGAAAAGAAAAAAACAGACTTAACAGAAGAAGAAAAACTGACTTAACAGAAAAGAAAAAAACTGACTTAACAGAAGAAATAAAAACTGACATACAAGAACTCAATTCGCTTTTCTATTACTGATTTACACATTTCTTAGGGCTATTATATTGCAAACCATACATACAAAAAAAAAAGACCAGACGCATCTAACATACTATTCGAATTTCTTTCTTTCCAACACATCACAAACAATCAGAAAACAATTATTTTAAGATATATACTACATCGTTTTCAGCCGCTGCCTTCTTCTAGAGAGCTAATGCGTGTTTCGAGGTTAGCAATAATTTTCATATAAGCAAGGAGGAGGAGGAGGAGGAGGAGGAGGAGGAGGAGGGAGGAGGAGGAGGGGAGGGGAGGAGGGAGGAGGAGGGGAGGGGAGGGGAGGTAAAAAGTAAATAGAAAATAAGAGTGTGTAGGAAGAACAGAGAGGAGAAAGGAATAAAAGGAAAATTGTGTGTGAGAGAGAGAGAGAGAGAGAGAGAGAGAGAGAGAGAGAGAGAGAGAGAGAGAGAGAGAGAGAGAGAGAGAGAGAGAGAGAGAGAGAGAGAGAGAGGGGAGAAATTAAACACGTAGCAAAAAGAGGAGAGAGGGAAGTGGATACAATAGAAATGAGAACGAGAGGAAAAAGTGGTAACGAGAAAAGAAGGAAAAAGTAAGAGAATAAAGAGGGCAGAAATATCAGGAAAATGTTGTGACACAGGATAAAAGGGGGAGAGAGAGAGAGAGAGAGAGAGAGAGAGAGAGAGAGAGAGAGAGAGAGAGAGAGAGAGAGAGAGAGAGAGAGAGAGAGAGACAATACTAATGATAATAATAAAAATAGAGAGAAAAAAGAGAGAAAAAGAGAGAAATAGACAATACTAATGATAATAATAAAAAAAAGATAGAGAAAAAAATTAGAGAGAAAGAGAAATATAGACACACTACTACTACTACTACTACTACTACTACTACTATACTACTACTACTACTACTACTACTACTACTACCTACTACTACCTACTACCTACTACTACTACTACTACTACTAATAATAATAATAATAATAATAATAATAATAATAATAATACCTACTACTACTACTACTACTACTACTACTACTACTACTAGGTTGCATGTACAAAATTTTGGGGGATAATCATAGATGAAAACTTGAATTGGAAAAATCATATTCAATCAGTCTGCTTAAAATTGTCAAAAACTTGTGGAATATTATACAAAATTCGTTACAATCTAACAACTGATGCTTTAAAAAGTATATATTATTCCCTGTGTTATCCTCTTATTATATATTGTGTGTCCATCTGGGGTTGTACGTGGCCGTCAAATGTAAAGGAAATTATTGTCACTCAGAAGAAATTGATCAGAACCATAACATAGAGAGGAAAACATGACTCTACACACTTTTTATTCAATGAGTTAAAATTACTAAAATTTGAATTACTACTTAAATATTTTTGTCTTCTCACTGTTTATAATGATTTAAATGATAATAGTAACAACAGAAAAATATTTAGAATGATTCATCACAGCCTAGGTACCAGAGGTAACAATGTTAACTTGTTATGTCCACAACCAAGAACAACACTGTACAAATTTTCTATATATATTGTTTTGGCCCGAAATGTTGGAACGCATTACCAGATGATATCAAAACGGCAAATAATCTCAATATATTTAAATTTAAACTTAAACAGTATTTATATAATTTACAAAGTCAAGGTCTTATAGATTGAAAATGAAAATACAGTAAATTTGTGCTCCTGAAATTTAGGTACTTTTTTTTATATAAAAAAACATGTTTTCACTAAGTTTATATTTTTGTA
>JACEEZ010012190.1:27500-40000 GCA_016584305.1 Chionoecetes opilio | reverse complement strand
TCTACAACTACTACTACTACTACTACTACTACTACTACTACTACTACTACTACTACTACTACTACTACTACTATTCTTCTTTTTCTTCTACAACTACTACTACTACTACTACTACTACTACTACTACTACTACTATTCTTCTTTTTCTTCTTCTACTACTACTACTACTACTACTACTACTACTACTACTATTACTACTACTACTACTACTGTATACTACTACTGCTACTATTCTTCTTCTTTTTCTTCTTCTTCTACTACTACTACTACTGCTACTACTACTACTACTACTACTACTACTACTACTATTACTACTACTACTACTGTATACTATTACTACTACTACTATTCTTCTTTTTCTTCTTCTACTACTACTACTACTACTACTGCTACTACTACTACTACTACTACTACTACTACTACTGTATACTACTACTACTACTACTATTCTTCTTTTTCTTCTTCTTCTACTACTACTACTACTACTACTACTGCTACTACTACTGCTACTACTACTACTACTACTACTACAACTACTACTACTACTACTACTACTACTACTACTACTCTACTACTACTACTACTACTACTACTACTACTGTACTACTATCGACGTGATTTACTACCTTATCGACGTGACTGGTCTTTGTGTGTCCTCGCCAGGCGTTGGGTGGGTCTCGGGAGGAAGGAGAGTTAAAGGAGAGTCCCTGACAGCACCAGGACACACCTAAGGGCAAGGGTCTTTTCAGGGCACCAAGTCAGGGCTTAGTTAACCCTTTCAAACCCTGATCTTTCTTTTGCTATATAAAATCGTCTGTTGTTAGCCATAAAATTCCGAAAACTAACTTGATATGCCAAATTAGGTAGTGGACAAGGATACTAATCAATTCATATCTATAAAATACTGCTTATATTCATTAAAATCGTCTAATGGTATAATAATGACAATGGAAATTACGTTTTGGGACTCAATTGCTTAAGGGTGCGAGTGTGCGTGGGATATGTTATGCAGCCTTTCTCCTTTACATGTGGGATGGAAAAATGAGACTTAACTGAGTATTCTTGTGTGTTAAGGGCAGTATAGGTAAGTGATACTACCTGAGTGCCGGGCTGCGACTGCTGGAGGTGAATGGCAGCGTTAAGAAGAGTGGTGGGTCGTTGGCATGGACAGGTTGAGTTCCGTAAAGAGTCTTGCTATATCAGTATTTTTGTTGTTGAGAGAGAGAGAGAGAGAGAGAGAGAGAGAGAGAGAGAGAGAGAGAGAGAGAGAGAGAGAGAGAGAGAGAGAGAGAGAGAGAGAGAGAGAGAGAGAGAGAGAGAGAGAGAGAGAGAGAGAGTGAGTCATAATGATGTTTATTATTTCTGGGTTGTTTGTGTTGTCATGACATTACCCAGAAACAAATCCAGCTTAGACATACAATACAACACATAGACATACAATACAACACATAGACATACAATACAACACATAGACATACAATACAACACATAGACATACAATACAACACATACAGCATAGACCGGCTCCTCCCTTTCTTCCTCTCCCTTTGTTCTCTTCATCCTGGTTGTCCTTTTGTCCTCTTTATCCTCGTCCTCGTTGTCCTCTTCCTCGTTCCTTGCCTACGATCCAACACTCAAGGGTTTCAATCCCACAGCTACCGTTCACTCATTAAAGGTTTCAATCCCACAGCTACCGTTCACTCACTATAAAGGTTTCAATCCCACAGCTACCGTTCACTCACTAAAGGTTTCAATCCCACAGCTACCGTTTACTCACTAAAGGTTTCAATCCCACAGCTACCGTTCACTCACTATAAAGGTTTCAATCCCACAGCTACCGTTTACTCACTAAAGGTTTCAATCCCACAGCTACCGTTCACTCACTATAAAGGTTTCAATCCCACAGCTACCGTTCACTCACTAAAGGTTTTAATCCCACAGCTACCGTTCACTCACTATAAGGGTTTCAATCCCACAGCTACCGTTCACTCACTAAGGGTTTCAATCCCACAGCTACCGTTCACTCACTATAAGGGTTTCAATCCCACAGCTACCGTTCACTCACCATAAAGGTTTCAATCCCACAGCTACCGTTCACTCACTAAAGGTTTCAATCCCACAGCTACCGTTCACTCACTATAAGGGTTTCAATCCCATAGGTAGCGTTGGATTGGGGCTGAAGGAGGATCAAGGTTAGACTCAAAGGTTCTCAAAGGTTAGACTCCTCACCCATGATTAGTTCTGCCCACAACGCTTCTGCAGTCAGGGTCTTAAGGCCAAGGGTGTAAGGGCCAAGGGTGTAAGGGTCAAGGGTAAAGGCCAAGGGACAACCCACGTATCACAGGCATCCTCAGGGACTCCAATCGCAGGACACAGGCTATAACTTTTCCTCGGTCTTTTCCCGAAGGTCGCGTCCTGGTTGAAAATGCTCACCACTCAAGGAAAGTTCTCAAGACCCGAACAAGGAATCGTGAAATGTTGTTTTTCTTGAGGAAGGTAAAAAAATCAGAGCGAGGAAGACACTCATCTCAAGGATATTGAACCCTTGAAGAACAAGCTTGCACGATACTAAACCTGAAGAACAAGCTTGCACGATACTAAACCTCCTGAAGAACAAGCTTGCATAATACTAAACCTCCTGAAGAACAAGCTTGCACGATACTAAACCTCCTGAAGAACAAGCTTGCACGATACTAAACCTCCTGAAGAACAAGCTTGCACGATACTAAACCTCCTGAAGAACAAGCTTGCACGATACTAAACCTCCTGAAGAACAAGCTTGCACGATACTGAACCTCCTGAAGAACAAGCTTGCACGATACTAAACCTCCTGAAGAACAAGCTTGCACGTTACTAAACCTCCAGAAGAACAAGCTTGCACGATACTAAACCTCCTGAAGAACAAGCTTGCACGATACTAAACCTCCTGAAGAACAAGCTTGCACGATACTAAACCTCCTGAAGAACAAGCTTGCACGATACTAAACCTCCTGAAGAACAAGCTTGCACGATACTAAAACTCCTGAAGAACAAGCTTGCATCGCCACCACAAACATGTTATCTGCTTTCCGTGGCTGCAGTAACACCTGACGAGCCAAAGTAAGATTCTCCCCTTGAGTCGCAACGCTCTAAACATTCACCAGTAACTAAGAAACCTTCGCCAGTAACTTAGAAACCTTCGTCAGTAACTTAGAAACCTTCGTCAGTAACTTAGAAACATTCGCCAGTAACTTAGAAACCTTCGCCAGTAACTTAGAAACCTTCACCAGTAACTTAGAAACCTTCACCAGTAACTTAGAAACCTTCACCAGTAACTTAGAAACCTTCACCAGTAACTTAGAAACCTTCGCCAGTAACTTAGAAACCTTCGCCAATAACTTAGAAACCTTCACCAGTAACTAAGAAACCTTCACAGTAACTAAGAAACATTCACAGTAACTAAGAAACATTCACCAGTAACTAAGAAACCTTCACCAGTAGCTTAGAAACCTTCACAGTAACTAAGAAACCTTCACAGTAACTTAGAAACCTTCGTCAGTAACTTAGAAACCTTCGTCAGTAACTTAGAAACCTTCGCCAGTAACTAAAAAACCTTCACCAGTAACTTAGAAACCTTCGCCAGTAACTTAGAAACCTTCACCAGTAACTTAGAAACCTTCGCCAGTAACTTAGAAACCTTCACCAGTAACTAAGAAACCTTCACAGTAACTTAGAAACCTTCGTCAGTAACTTAGAAACCTTCGTCAGTAACTTAGAAACCTTCACCAGTAACTTAGAAACCTTCACCAGTAACTTAGAAACCTTCACAGTAACTTAGAAACCTTCACCAGTAACTAAGAAACCTTCACCAGTAACTTAGAAACCTTCACCAGTAACTTAGAAACCTTCGCCAGTAACTTAGAAACCTTCACCAGTAACTAAGAAACCTTCACCAGTAACTTAGAAACCTTCACCAGTAACTAAGAAACCTTCACCAGTAACTTAGAAACCTTCACCAATAACTTAGAAACCTTCGCCAGTAACTTAGAAACCTTCACCAGTAACTAAGAAACCTTCACCATTAACTTAGAAACCTTCACCAGTAACTAAGAAACCTTCACCAGTAACTTAGAAACCTTCACCAGTAACTTAGAAACCTTCACAGTAACTTAGAAACCTTCACCAGTAACTAAGAAACCTTCACCAGTAACTTAGAAACCTTCACAGTAACTTAGAAACCTTCACCAGTAACTAAGAAACCTTCACCAGTAACTTAGAAACCTTCACCAGTAACTTAGAAACCTTCGCCAGTAACTTACAAACCTTCGCCAGTAACTTAGAAACCTTCACCAGTAACTTAGAAACCTTCACCAGTAACTAAGAAGCCTTCACCAGTAACTTAGAAACCTTCGCCAGTAACTTAGAAACCTTCGCCAGCAACTTAGAAACATTTACCAGTAACTTAGAAACCTTCACAGTAACTTAGAAACCTTCACCAGTAACTAAGAAACCTTCACCAGTAACTTAGAAACCTTCACCAGTAACTTAGAAACCTTCACAGTAACTTAGAAATCTTCACAGTAGCTTAGAAACCTTCGCCAGTAACTAAGAAACCTTCACCAGTAACTTAGAAACCTTCGCCAGTAACTTAGAAACCTTCACAGTAACTTAGAAACCTTCACCAGTAACTTAGAAACCCTCACCAGTAACTTAGAAACCTTCGCCAGTAACTTAGAAACCTTCGCCAGTAACTTAGAAACATTTATCAGTAACTTAGAAACCTTCACAGTAACTTAGAAACCTTCACCAGTAACTAAGAAACCTTCACCAGTAACTTAGAAACCTTCACCAGTAACTTAGAAACCTTCACCAGTAACTAGAAACCTTCACCAGTAACTTAGAAACCTTCACAGTAACTTAGAAACCTTCGTCAATAACTTAGAAATCTTCACCAGTAACTAAGAAACCTTCACAGTAACTTAGAAACCTTCACAGTAACTAAGAAACCTTCACAGTAACTAAGAAACCTTCACCAGTAACTTAGAAACCTTCGTCAGTAACTTAGAAACCTTTTCCAGTAACTAAGAAACCTTCACAGTAACTAAGAAATCTTCACCAGTAATTTAGAAACCTTCGCCAGTAACTTAGAAACCTTCGCCAATAACTTAGAAACCTTCACCAGTAACTTAGAAACCTTCACCAGTAACTTAGAAACCTTCACCAGTAACTTAAAAACCTTTACAGTAACTAGAAACCTTCACCAGTAACTAAGAAACCTTCACCAGTAACTTAGAAACCTTTGCCAGTAACTTAGAAACCTTCGCCAGTAACTTAGAAACCTTCACCAGTAACTTAAAAACCTTTACAGTAACTAGAAACCTTCACCAGTAACTAAGAAACCTTCACCAGTAACTAAGAAACCTTCACCAGTAACTTAGAAACCTTCACCAGTAACTTAGAAACCTTCACCAGTAACTTAAAAACCTTTACAGTAACTAGAAACCTTCACCAGTAACTAAGAAACCTTCACCAGTAACTTAGAAACCTTCACCAGTAACTTAGAAACCTTCACCAGTAACTTAAAAACCTTTACAGTAACTAGAAACCTTCACCAGTAACTAAGAAACCTTCACCAGTAGCTTAGAAACCTTGGCCAGTAACTTAGAAACCTTCACCAGTAACTTAGAAACCTTCGCCAGTAGCTTAGAAACCTTGGCCAGTAACTTAGAAACCTTTACCAGTAACTTAGAAACCTTCACAGTAACTTAGAAACATTCACCAGTAACTAAGAAACCTTCACCAGTAACTAAGAAACCTTCACAGTAACTTAGAAACCTTCACAGTAACTAAGAAACCTTCACAGTAACTAAGAAACCTTCACCAGTAACTTAGAAACCTTCGTCAGTAACTTAGAAACCTTCGCCAGTAACTAAGAAACCTTCACAGTAACTAAGAAATTTTCACCAGCAACTTAGAAACCTTCACAGTAACTTAGAAACCTTCTCCAGTAACTTAGAAACCTTCACCAGTAACTAAGAAACCTTCACAGTAACTTAGAAACCTTCACCAGTAACTTAGAAACCTTCACCAGTAACTTAGAAACCTTTACCAGTAAATTAGAAACCTTCACAGTAACTTAGAAACATTCACCAGTAACTAAGAAACCTTCACCAGTAACTAAGAAACCTTCACAGTAACTTAGAAACCTTCACAGTAACTAAGAAACCTTCACAGTAACTAAGAAACCTTCACCAGTAACTTAGAAACCTTCGTCAGTAACTTAGAAACCTTCACCAGTAACTAAGAAACCTTCACAGTAACTTAGAAACCTTCACAGTAACTAAGAAACCTTCACAGTAACTAAGAAACCTTCACCAGTAACTAAGAAACCTTCACAGTAACTTAGAAACCTTCACCAGTAACTTAGAAACCTTCACCAGTAACTTAGAAACCTTCACAGTAACTTAGAAACCTTCACAGTAACTTAGAAACCTTCGCCAGTAACTTAGAAACATTCACCAGTAAATTAGAAACCTTCGCCAGTAACTAAGAAACCTTCACAGTAACTAAGAAACCTTCACCAGTAACTTAGAAACCTTCGCCAGTAACTTAGAAACCTTCGTCAGTAACTTAGAAACCTTCACCAGTAACTTAGAAACCTTCACCAGTAACTTAGAAACCTTCACAGTAACTTAGAAACCTTCACAGTAACTTAGAAACCTTTACAGTAACTAGAAACCTTCCCCAGTAACTGAGACACGTAATGACAGACTAGAGCGGCAGAAATACTATACTTGAGGATCATCTTGTCGAGATATATTCAAGGGAAGCGAGGAGACAAGACAGGAGGGAAAGCGCTGCTCACATTCGTCTTCCGCTCCCTGTGGGAAGATCGTTCTGGCGCGACAATATCGTCTGGTGCCGCGCTGATGTGTCTGTCGTATCTCGCCGCGCCTCGTCCCTTGCCAAAGATGCTCCCGACACGGTATTTCAAGGACTAGATAGAAGACACTCACATTTATATACAATTTAAAGATGATTACTCACGCCGAGATTTGTAATGCTACCCTTCTAGTATACCTACTCCTTTTTTCTCTATTTTTTTTTTTTTACATTTATGCCTATAGCGCCTGTAGGCAGTGACCTCCAGGGGTGGGATGGTAGGCCCTGGAGGTTCACTTGAGGGCTGTGATGATTTGCCCTCGCCCGTGGTGGCGCAGGCAGGATTTTTCTGGTGACGCCTGTGATTAGAGGCTCATGCCGCCCCCTGTGTCCTCCGATGCACTCGCAATCGAAGGTAGAGTTAATGGGCAGCATGTGGGTGTTCTTAAGCCACTCGACGGTGCAGAAAGATCTTAAGTGGATTTTGGTTCTGATCGGGAACGCCACTCTTGAGACGCTAACCACTCTGCTACCGCCTCCACCTGGTACCCGTCGGCCGTTTTGTCCAGTACGTGCCGCTTTAGTACTTTTTCCTTAGTACTTGCCATCTTGTTACCTATTCCTCCATTACCTGCTGAACCTACCACGCTCTAAACCTTCACCAGTAACTGAGACACGTAAAGACAGACTAGAGTGACAGACTAAAGTGGCAGAAATACTCTACTTGCGGATCATTTTGTCGAGATATATTCAAGGGAAGGAAGGGACAAGGGAAGTACTTGCCGCCCTATATACTGCCTGCCACCCCTGCTTCATCTCTTCCATGTTGCCGGTCTTGTGAGGGGTCGCCGCGCCCCTGTCGAGCCCCCGCGGTGACGTGATTGCCGGCCGAGGCGTGACTTTGATCTCGGTGTTTTGAGTGGCCTTTAACTGTCCACCTTTCATACACAGGCGGCCGCGTGTACCGGCTATTGGCTCGGCTCTTTGTGGACCAAACGCTACTCTGCATTTCATATCATATTTATAAATCAGTTAGGCGGGAACCTTAACTCTTTGTCGTGTGCTGTGTGTCGTGCTGTGTCGTTCCGTCCCGCCGCGAGAACCGTTTGTACACGACGGGCGGGATCCCTCTGGTAAATACTTTGATACAGAACAGTGGAAAGGACGTTATTTAACTCTTATCTTTCTTGTTTTCATAGTAGCATCGTTGGTTGTGTCATTGTGAGTCCAGTCCAGTAGTAGGCGTGGGAGTAGTAGTAGTAGTAGTAGTAGTAGTAGTAGTAGTAGTAGTAGCAGCAGTAGTAGTAGTAGTAGTAGTAGTAGTAGTAGTAGTAGTAGTAGTACTAGTAGTAGTAGTAGTAGTTAATAGTAGTAGTAGTAGTAAATAAGTAGCAACAGTAGTAGTGTTAGTATAGTAGTAGTAGTAGTAGTAGTAGTAGTAGTAGTAGTAGTAGTAGTAGTAGTAGTAGTAGTAGGGAGTAGTAGAGTAGAGTAGAGTAGTATAGTAGTAGTAGTAGCTAGTAGTAGTAGTACTAGTAGTAGTAGTAGTAGTAGTAGTAGTAGTAGCCCAGTAGTAGTAGTAGTAGATAGTTAGTAGTAGTAGTAGTAGTAGTAGTAGTAGTAGTAGTAGTAGTAGTAGTAGTAGTTTGTAGTAGTAGCACCTAGTAGTAGTAGTAGTAGTAGTTTGAGTAGTAGTAGTAGTAGTAGTAGTAGTAGTAGTAGTAGTAGTAGTAGTAGTAGTTAGCACCAGTAGTAGTAGGGAGTAGTAGTATAGTAGTAGTAGTATATAGTAGTAGTAGTAGTAGTAGTAGCACCTAGTAGTAGTAGTAGTAGTAGTAGTAGTAAATAGTAGTAGGTTAGTAGTAGTAGTAGTAGTATAGTAGCACCATAGTAGTAGTAGTAGTAGTAGTAGTAGTAGTAGTAGTATAGTAGTAGTAGTAGTAGTAGTAGTAGTAGTAGCACCAGTAGTAGTAGTAGTAGTAGTAGTAGTAGTAGTAGTTTGTAGTAGTAGTAGTAGGTAGTAGTAGTAGTAGTAGTAGTAGTAGCAGAGTAGTAGTAGTAGTAGTAGTAGTAGTAGTAGTAGTAAATAGTAGTAGTATATAGTAGAGTAGTAGTAGTAGTAGTAAGCACCAGTATAGTAGTAGTAGTAGTAGTAGTAGTAGTAGTAGTAGTTAGTAGTAGTAGTAGTAGTATAGCACCAGTAGTAGTAGTAGTAGTAGTAGTAGTAGTAGTAGTTAGTAGTAGTAGTTAGTAGTAGTAGTAGTAGTAGTAGCACCAGTAGTAGTAGTAGTAGTAGTAGTAGTAGTAGTAGTAGTAGTAGTAGTAGACAGTAGTAGTAGTAGTAGTAGTAGTAGTAGTAGAGTAGTAGTAGTAGTAGTAGTAGTAGTAGAGTAGTAGTAGACCAGTAGTAGTAGTAGTTTGCATAGTAGTAGTAGTAGTAGTAGTAGTAGTAGTATAAGTAGTAAGTAGTAGTAGTAGTGTAGTAGTAGTAGGTAGTCACAGTAGTAGTAGTAGTAGAAGTAGTGTAGTAATAGTAGTAGTAGTAGTAGTAGTAGTAGTTAGTAGCAGTAGCAGAGAGAGTAGTAGTATGTAGTAGTATTAGTAAGTAGTAGTAGTAGTGTTGAGTAGTTTAGTAGATTGTAGTAGTAGTAGTATAAAGTAGTTTACAATTGTATGTGTGTAGCGCGTTGTGCCGTACGAGGACTTAGATAGTAGTAGTAGTGTAAGTTAGTAGTGTAATATAGTAGTAGTAGTAAGTAGTCGTATTGTCCTACAGCGTAGGTATAGTCAAGTGTAGTAGTAGTAGTAGTAGTGTGCCACCAGTTGTTGGTTCTGTTACTGTTTTGGTTTTGTTTTTCTCATTTTGGATTTGGATTTTTTTGTAAATTCATTTTCTCAATGGTTGTTTTTGTGTTGTTGAGGCGCCGCCGTTACGCCCGCGCCGCCCACTGAGCTTAAAGAAAAGTGTCCTTGACGTTAGGGCGTTAATGTTAGGGCAGTGGATAGCTAAAGATTATAATTATGTATATGTATAATCTCTCTCTACCTATCCAGTCCCCTAACAGCGACGCCGCCTCTCCTGCAACGACTTTGTGTAGTGAGTGGCACGCCTCGACGACCTAAATAGAACACAACAAAACTTTTAAAGGCGTTTGTGTTCCGCCTTCAGCTTTACTCCGCCGGCCCGTCCCGAGAAGCGAGTTGGCCGTATAGAAAAAGCCAAGTTTCCACTCACACGCCAAGAAAAAGAAAATAATAACCACCTGATGAAGATGAACGGGAGATGAGTCGGCGTCTTGGATAGTTTCCGCTGCTTTTGTGGGGCCGTTTAGATCCTTTTTTTTCTTCCTACATATTCAAGGAAGATTGTATGACTCCTCGCTACTCACATGTGCCTCGGGAGCTGCAAGAAGAGGGGGAGGAGGAGGAGGAGGAGGAGGAGGAGGAGGAGGAGGAGGAGGAGGAGGAGGAGGAGGAGGAGGAGGAGGCGGCGGCGGGGAGCAACAGTAAGAAACACCCAGCACTAACTTCAGACGAGAAAGAAACACGAAGGAGAACTTCAATAAAAGGGTTCTCGTCGGCCCTGCACTACCTCCATCTCCCTCTGGCAAGGTAATGTAGCGACCTGATTCTTCTTGTAGCGTCCAGCTGGAAACTCGCCATGATTCCCGAGGCTAAGAAGGCAGACTCATCACACCACAATTGTCCTCCGCCCGATCATTACGTCACGTCTTATCACCTGATTGAAGAAACGCTGATCCCTACTTCTTCCTTTGCTCGAGGATGATTGAGTTGTCAGCACTCACAAGCGTCACATGAGCTTGTGATTGGGTTGTTAGCGCTCACAATCAAAGCTTCATATATGCCATATAGGAGACCTGAGATGCGAGGCTGCTAGTGTGTCTTGAGCTGTGTGAGGTTACTAGTGTGTCTTGAGCTATGCGAGGCTGCTAGTGTGTCTTGAGCTATGCGAGGCTGCTAGTGTGTCTTGAGCTATGCGAGGCTGCTAGTGTGTCTTGAGCTATGCGAGGCTGCTAGTGTGTCTTGAGCTATGCGAGGCTGCTAGTGTGTCTTGAGCTATGCGAGGCTGCTAGTGTGCCTTGAGCTATGCGAGGTTGCTAGTGTGACTTGAGCTATGCGAGGCTGCTAGTGTGTCTTGAGCTATGCGAGGCTACTAGTGTATCTTGACCTATGCGAGGCTGCTAGTGTGTCTTGAGCTATGCGAGGCTGCTAGTGTGTCTTGAGCTATGCGAGGCTGCTAGTGTGTCTTGAGCTATGCGAGGCTCTGTGTGTCTTGACCTATGCGAAGGTGCTAGTGTGATCGTGAGCTATGCGAGGCTGCTAGTGGTGTCTTGAGCTATGCGAGGCTGCTAGTGTAGCTTGACCTATGCGAGGCTGCTATGTGTCTTGAGCTGTGTTGAGGCTGCTAGTGTGTCGTGTGAGCTATGGGCTGGGAGAGGGGGCTGCTACATCGTGTGTTTGAGCTATGCGAGGCTGCTAGTGTGTCTTGAGCTATGCGAGGCTGCTAGTGTGTCTTTGAAGCTGTTGTGGGTTACTAGTGTGTCTTGAGCTGTGTTGAGTTGCTAGTGTGGGTCTTGGAGGCAGGTGTGAGGCTGCTAGTGTGTCTTGAGCTATGCGAAGCTGCTAGTTGTGTCCTTGAGCTATGCGAGGCTGCTAGTTGTGTCTTGACTGTTGGTGAGGTTACTAGTGTGTCTTGAGCAGTGTTGAAGGCTGCTAGTGTGTCTTGAGCTAGCGAGCTGCTAGTGTGTCCTTGAGCTATGCGAGGCTGCTAGTTGGTCTTGAGCTATGCGAGGCTGCTAGTGTGTCTTGACTATGCGAGGCTGCTAGTGTGGTCATGAGTATGCAGTTGCTAGTGTGTCTTGAGCTATGCGAGTCCTGCTAGTGTGTCTTGAGCTATGCGAGGCTACTAGTGTGTCTTGAGCATGGCGAGGCTGCTAGTGTGTCTTGACTATGCGAAGGCTACTAGTGGTGTCTTGAGCTTAAGAAATGGCAGAAAAAGTGTTGCTAGTATTTTCAGCTCGGCCACAGAATCTGATGGTCTTATTTTTCCTAGAGAATGAGAGAGAGGAGAGAGAGAGAGAGAGAGAGAGAGATAGAGAGAGATAGAGAGGAGCGAGAGAGAGAAGAGAGAGAGAGAGAGAGAGAGAAGAGAGAGTTCCATTGCTTTTGTTTTTGGTATGTTTCTTCTTAGAGTTGCGAGCAGTTGAGTGAGCCTTCCTGGAGAGTAGAGAGAAGAGAGAGGAGAGGAGAGGAGAGAGAGAGAGAGAAGAGAGAGAGAGAGAGAGTATTATTGTAAGCGCCATTTTAGGTTGGTTTTGGTGTTTTCGGCGCCTCACGCACCTTGAAAACATAGCATCTTCAGGTATTTGCATTTTTAATTACTGTTTCCGGAGAGCCCTCGCATTGTATTCCAACTCGCAACCACAATGAAGTTTTCGTCGGCCGCCGCGTATGGGATGAATATCTGTCTTGTCTGTGCTTACGTCCTCTCTCTCTCTCTCTCCTCCTCTCCATCTCTCATCTCCTCTTCTCTAAAAAAAAATCTCTCTCTCTCTCTCCTCCTCTCTCTCTCTCTCTCTCTCTCTCCTCTCTCTCTCTCTCTCTTCTCTCCTTCTCTC
>JACEEZ010012190.1:5000-17500 GCA_016584305.1 Chionoecetes opilio | reverse complement strand
TTTCCTCAAGTGCAACAATGTATACCACATGTACATCTTCCACGATCAAGTTTATATTTGATTCACTCAACAATACATTACCAGTACGACACTTTAACTCATCGGTAAGGTATTCAGCCATAAACCAGTAGAGATAAACCGTAAACCAGCCAGCACTTACCTGCATATCGACAAACGCTGCAGAAAAAGAGGTAAAAAATATCGGATTCCTGGTGTGATGGTCTTTTTTCCCCTCCAGATATCGGATTGTTTGATATCATCCCATTTCTCCATCGACTCTTCATCATGCTGAAAAGAGAAGTGGCTTTTACTATTCTTTTTTTCAACTTAATATTGTTACTTTCAATACTTTCAACACACGTTTTCAATACTTTCAGTCAACATACTTTCAATTTTCTGAGTTTTGGCATTAATTTGAGTACATTTAGAACATACTACATCATAAACCAATCTTAGTACATACACCTATACATACACCTATACATACACCTATACATGCACCTATACATGCACCTATACATGCACCTATACATGCACCTATACATGCACCTATACATGCACCTATACATACACCTATACATGCACCTATACATGCACCTATACATGCACCTATACATGCACCTATACATACACCTATACATACACCTATACATACACCTATACATGCACCTATACATGCACCTATACATGCACCTATACATGCACCTATACATGCACCTATACATGCACCTATACATACACCTATACATGCACCTATACATGCACCTATACATACACCTATACATACACCTATACATGCACCTATACATACACCTATACATACACCTATACATGCACCTATACATACACCTATACATGCACCTATACATACACCTATACATGCACCTATACATACACCTATACATACACCTATACATGCACCTATACATACACCTATACATGCACCTATACATACACCTATACATGCACCTATACATACACCTATACATACACCTATACATGCACCTATACATGCACCTATACATGCACCTATACATGCACCTATACATACACCTATACATGCACCTATACATACACCTATACATACACCTATACATGCACCTATACATACACCTATACATGCACCTATACATACACCTATACATGCACCTATACATGCATATGCATATTTAACAAGAAGTAACGGATTCAAGCTGGAAAAGCGTAGATTTAGGAAGGAAATAGGGAAAAACTGGTTCACAAATAGGGTGGTGAATGAATGGAATGGTCTCAGTAGACAGGTAGTTAGTGCGGAGTCATTAGGGAGCTTTAAAGAGGAGCTGGATGGGGATGAAAGGTGGATGGATGTAGGTAGTGTTAGGTGACAGGAACTACCACGTGTAGGCCTCGCGGCCTCTTGTAGCTTCCTTATTTTCTTATTTTCTTATGTTCTTATGTTCTTATGCACCTATACATACACCTATACATGCACCTATACATACACCTATACATGCACCTATACATACACCTATACAGGCAGTATATCTCCTTTCACCTTCATTGTACGTACATACAAGTACTACGAAACAGTCTTGGCATTGATTTTAAGTACATTTTTAATACAGTATATTATAAACCAACCTTACTACATACACCTACGTACTATACATCTAACTAAGAGAGTACTAAGAGAAATTATTTAACCCCTTGAAACCCATAACGTAATTTCCATTGTAATTTGGGTACCATTAGACGATTTTTAGTGAATATAAGCAATCATTTATAAATATGACACATGTTTAGTATCCTTGTCCACTAGCTAATTTGGTATATTCAGTTACTTTTCGAAATGTTATAGCTAACAGACGATTTTTTATAGCAAAGGAAAGATCTGAGCGTGTGGGGGTTAAGCTATATGTGTACAATCTTACCATAACGAGCCATAAAATGATTGGGTCAGGCACACCATCACACATACACACAATACATTCATACATCTATACAGTATTAAAAGTTATCTGGCTTCACATATCACCTGGATAGAGTAGGTAGGTAGGTAGGTGCGTCGTATATCACAGGTGCAGTGACTTATGGGCAATTTAGCCATCGCCTGACGAAGATATTGCCCAGCGCCTCACACCAGTCTGCTAGTTTATGCTTCGTAATATTGGCCGTCTCTCTGGAAGCTGAGATGTTTGCGAATGGAGGAAGAGAGAGAGAGAAAGAGAGAGAGAGAAGTAGGTTAAAGAGAGAGATAGAGAGAGAGTGAGTGAGTGAGTGAGTGTGTGAGTGAGTGAGTGAGTGAGTGAGTGAGAGAGAAAGAAAGTGATTAGGTGATTGAGTGAGTGAGTGAGTGAGTGAGTGAGTGAGTGAGTGAGTGAGAGAGAGAAAGTGAGTAGGTGAGTGAGTGAGTGAGTGAGTGAGTGAGTGAGTGAGTGAGAAAGTGTGTTAGTGAGTGTGTGTGTGTACGTGTGAGGGTGAGTAAGTCATGTGAGAGAGAGAGAGAGAGAGAGAGAGAGAGAGAGAGAGAGAGAGAGAGAGAGAGAGAGAGAGAGAGAGAGAGAGAGAGAGAGAGAGAGAGAGAGAGAGAGAGAGGTGGCAGGAGAAACATGAGCTAAGACGGATAAGAGAAGCAATGACGTCTCCTTATTGCATCCTTCCACCTCTCCTCTGATAGATTTCTCCTTTTTTTTATTCCCTCTTTACTTCCCTCTTCACACAGCTTTATTTCCTCTTTTTCCAACACCTTTCCCTCTATCCTCCTCCTATCCTTCCTATCTTCCTCTATTCCCTGCTTCTGTCTTCCTATCTTCCTCTATTCCCTTCTTCTGTCTTCCTATCTTCCTCTATTCCCTTCTTCTGTCTTCCTATCTTCCTCTATTCCCTGCTTCTGTCTTCCTATCTTCCTCTATTCCCTTCTCCTGTCTTCCTATCTTCCTCTATTCCCTTCCTCTGTCTTCCCATCTTCCTCTATTCCCTTCTTCTGTCTTCCTATCTTCCTCTATTCCCTTCCTCTGTCTTCCTATCTTCCTCTATTCCCTGCTCCTATCTTTCCTATCTTCCTCTATTCCCTTCCTCTGTCTTCCTATCTTCCTCTATTCCCTGCTCCTGTCTTCCTATCTTCCTCTATTCCCTTCTCCTGTCTTCCCATCTTCCTCTATTCCCTCCTTCTGTCTTCCTATCTTCCTCTATTCCCTCCTTCTGTCTTCCTATCTTCCTCTATTCCCTTCTTCTGTCCTTCCTATCTACCTCTATTCCCTCCTTCTGTCTTCCTATCTTCCTCTATTCCCTTCTTCTGTCTTCCTATCTTCCTCTTTTCCCTTCTTCTGTCCTTCCTATCTTCCTCTATTCCCTCCTTCTGTCTTCCTATCTTCCTCTATTCCCTCCTTCTGTCTTCCTATCTTCCTCTATTCCCTCCTTCTGTCTTCCTATCTTCCTCTATTCCCTTCTTCTGTCTTCCTATCTTCCTCTTTTCCCTTCTTCTGTCCTTCCTATCTACCTCTATTCCCCCCTTCTGTCTTCCTATCTTCCTCTATTCCCTCCTTCTGTCTTCCTATCTTCCTCTATTCCCTCCTTCTGTCTTCCTATCTTCCTCTTTCCCTCCTTCTGTCTTCCTATCTTCCTCTATTCCCTTCTTCTGTCTTCCTATCTTCCTCTTTTCCCTCCTTCTGTCTTCCTATCTACCTCTATTCCCTCCTTCTGTCTTCCTATCTTCCTCTATTCCCTCCTTCTGTCTTCCTATCTACCTCTATTCCCTTCTTCTGTCTTCCTATCTTCCTCTTTTCCCTCCTTCTGTCTTCCTATCTTCCTCTATTCCCTTCTTCTGTCCTTCCTATCTTCCTCTATTCCCTCCTTCTGTCTTCCTTATCTTCCTCTATTCCCTCCTTCTGTCTTCCTATCTTCCTCTATTCCCTCCTTCTGTCTTCCTATCTTCCTCTATTCCCTTCTTCTGTCTTCCTATCTTCCTCTTTTCCCTTCTTCTGTCCTTCCTATCTACCTCTATTCCCTCCTTCTGTCTTCCTATCTTCCTCTTTTCCTCCTTCTGTCTTCCTATCTACCTCTATTCCCTTCTTCTGTCTTCCTATCTTCCTCTTTTCCCTCCTTCTGTCTTCCTATCTTCCTCTATCCCTTCTTCTGTCCTTCCTATCTTCCTCTATTCCCTCCTTCTGTCTTCCTATCTTCCTCTATTCCCTCCTTCTGTCTTCCTATCTTCCTCTATTCCCTCCTTCTGTCTTCCTATCTTCCTCTATTCCCTTCTTCTGTCCTTCCTATCTACCTCTTTTCCCTTCTTCTGTCTTCCTATCTTCCTCTATTCCCTCCTTCTGTCTTCCTATCTTCTCTATTCCCTCCTTCTGTCTTCTATCTACCTCTATTCCCTCCTTCTGTCTTCCTATCTTCCTCTATTCCCTTCTTCTGTCTTCCTATCTTCCTCTTTTCCCTTCTTCTGTCCTTCCTATCTACCTCTATTCCCTCCTTCTGTCTTCCTATCTTCCTCTATTCCCTCCTTCTGTCTTCCTATCTTCCTCTATTCCCTCCTTCTGTTTTCCTATCTTCCTCTATTCCCTCCTTCTGTCTCCTATCTTCCTCTATTCCCTTCTTCTGTCCTTCCTATCTACCTCTATTCCCTCCTTCTGTCTTCCTATCTTCCTCTATTCCCTCCTTCTGTCTTCCTATCTTCCTCTATATTCCCTCCTTCTGTCTTCCTATCTTCCTCTATTCCCTTCTTCTGTCTTCCTATCTTCCTCTTTTCCCTTCTTCTGTCCTTCCTATCTACCTCTATTCCCTCCTTCTGTCTTCCTATCTTCCTCTATTCCCTTCTTCTGTCCTTCCTATCTTCCTCTTTTCCCTTCTTCTGTCCTTCCTATCTACCTCTATTCCCTCCTTCTGTCTTCCTATCTTCCTCTATTCCCTTCTTCTGTCTTCCTATCTTCCTCTATTCCCTTCTTCTGTCTTCCTATCTTCCTCTATTCCCTTCTTCTGTCTTCCTATCTTCCTCTATTCCCTTCTTCTGTCTTCCTATCTTCCTCTATTCCCTTCTCTGTCTTCCTATCTTCCTCTATTCCCTTCTTCTGTCTTCCTATCTTCCTCTATTCCCTTCTTCTGTCTTCCTATCTTCCTCTATTCCCTTCTCTGTCTTCCTATCTTCCTCTATTCCTTCTTCTGTCTTCCTATCTTCCTCTATTCCCTTCTTCTGTCTTCCTATCTTCCTCTATTCCCTTCTTCTGCCCTTCCTATCTACCTCTACTTGAACTTAAACCTTATTCTCTCATCGTCATCTTTTCTCCTTTCTTTTCTATTCCATCTTTACTGCCACACACTTTTTTTTCTCCTATACTTTTACTTTACTTTACTCATTACTCCTTTACTTTACTTTTCTCTCCTTTACCTTCCCTATCCTCCTCCATCTGAACTTGATTTTATCCTTATTTTCTCATCGTTATCCTTCTCCCTTGTTCTTCTTTCCTTTTTATTCTCTCGTCCCATCCTTCCTTCCTCCTATTCCCACATTCGTTTCTTCAATATCTTATTTTCGCATCGTTTCCTAACCCTTTCCTATTTTTCCTTCTCGTTATCCCTTTCCTTCTTTCCTTATTTTACTTTTTCTCCTTCTCTCTCTTGATTTTATTCTTATTTTCTCTTCATTATCCTTACTCTCTCTTTCTTTTTTCCTTTTTATTCTCCCATCCCGTCTCCTTATCTTTCTAGTCTCTCCCATCCCGTCTCTCTCTCCTTCTATTCCTACGTTCGTTCCCTTAATATGATCAAGAGTCTGTCAGGTAAAACAATTAAGCAATCAGATATCTGCACAAACTCAGCATTTAAAGTAATTGTCGCATCCTGATTGTGACCGGTTTTAGTTCCTCAGCAAAATTGATTCATGAATTTTTCTGTATATTTCATCTGTTTAAGTAAGTTTTAATATTCTCTGACGTTTGTAGAATTATGACAATCAATTTTTTTTAAGTGTTCCTTTTTTTATGTAAGTATTTTGATGTTTTTTTCGTTGAATTATTAGGAAAATCAAAATTCTCGCTGTTTTTCTTTTTGATATGGGTAATTCGGTACGTTTTTTTTCGTTAATTATGGATGAAATGTAAGAATAGTTAGGGGAATAGAAAGGAATAGGGTGAACTTTGCTAAATGGATCTAGGTAGATAGACGACCTCGAAACCAAAGAGAAAAAATATATATAAAAAAGCCAGAAACGCAAGGGACCAACAACCTCAAAACCAAAGAA
This sequence comes from Chionoecetes opilio, assembly GCA_016584305.1. Lineage (NCBI taxonomy): Eukaryota > Metazoa > Arthropoda > Malacostraca > Decapoda > Majidae > Chionoecetes > Chionoecetes opilio. The sequence goes on along the minus strand of JACEEZ010012190.1, from coordinate 11,283 downwards.
AAAAGAATAATATAAAAAAAAACGAGAAACGAGAAAACCGAGACCGCGTGACGACCTTCAAAACCAAAACCAAAAAAAAAAAAAAAAAAAAAAAAAAAAAAAAAAAAATAGCTAAATAAAAACGACGAGAAGTAATAAATAACAAATAAAAAAAATAGATTGAATAGCAATAGAAAAAAATAGAATATAAAAAATAAAGAATTGATAGATAAATAGCTGAAAGATTAAAAAAACTTGAGTATCGAGGCAAAGTGACAACCCAGAAACCTAAAAATAAAAACAAGAAATAAGAAGAGAAAAAAAGAAAGCAAGAGAAATGCGAAGGCAAGGCGAAGGCACCTCAATAAATCGAATAATCAACACAGCAATTGACTGAGAGTTCGCCAGGATAAAAAGCCTGTGAAGAAAGCAGGAAATAGAACTCCTTGAAGACCTGTTTATTGTGTGGAGTGAGTGGGCGAGCGAGTAGGCGAGTGGGGGGAGAGGGAAGAGAGGGAGGGAGAGGGAGGGAGGGCAGGTATGAGGAAGGGGGAAGGGAGGAGATGGGGAGGTAGGGGAAAGGAGTGGGAGGAGAGAGAGGGAGAGCAGGAAGGGGGAAGGGGGAAGAGGGGAGGTAGGGGAAAGGAGTGGGAGGAGAGGGAGGGAGGGCAGGTAGGGGGAAGGGGGAATAGGGGGAGGGAAAGCAGGAAAGAGGAAAGGATATTGAGAGAAGAGGCTGGATAGGAAATGAGTGGTAGGAACAGAGAGGGAGTGGAGGATTGTTGGTAAGATGTAAGGGTATGTGTAGTAGGAGTAAGGGAAAGGCAGAGGCAGTCAAAGAAAGAGAGTAGCGATAGAGAGAGATGGGTAAGAAGTAAGGGAAAGGCAGAGGAAGTAAGAGAAAGAGAGTAGCGAAAAGTAGAGGATTTATTGAAGTCAGGGAAAGGGAGAGGGAGTTTGAGAAAAAGAGTAGCGAAAAGTAGATTTTTTTTTGGAGTTAGGGAAAGAGAGAGGGAGTTAGAGCAAGAGAGTAGCGAAAAGTAGAGGATTTTTAGAGTAAGGGAAAGGGAGAAGGAGTAGGAGAGAGTAAGGAAAAGTAGAGGATTTATTGGAGTAAGGGAAAGGGAGGGGAAGTAACATTAATAGAGTAGCGAATAATAAAGGATTTTTGGAATAAGGGAAAGGAAGAGGCAGTAAGAGAAAGAGAGTAGCGAAAAGTAGATGAGTAAGGGAAGGGAGAGGGAGTTTGAGAAAAAGAGTAGCGAAAAGTAGATTTTTTTTTGGAGTTAGGGAAAGGGAGAGGGAGTTAGAGCACGAGAGTAGCGAAAAGTAGAGGAGTAAGGGTATGTGGAAGAGGAGAAAAGGAAAGGTAGTAAGAGAAAGAGAGTAGCGAAAAGTAAAGGAGTAAGGGTATGTGGAAGAGGAGGAAGGGAAAGGCAGTAAGAGAAAGTGAGTAGATAGAGAGATGAGTAAGAGAAGGGAAAGGCAGTAAGAGAAAGTGAGTAGATAGAGAGATGAGTAAGGGAAGGGAAAGGCAGTAAGAGAAAGTGAGTAGATAGAGAGATGAGTAAGGGAAGGGAAAGGCAGTAAGAGAAAGTGAGTAGATAGAGAGATGAGTAAGGGAAGGGAAAGGCAGTAAGAGAAAGTGAGTAGATAGAGAGATGAGTAAGAGAAGGGAAAGACAGTAAGAGAAAGTGAGTAGATAGAGAGGTGAGTAAAGGAAGGGAAAGGGAGTAAGAAATAGAGAGATGAGTCAGAGGAATATAATGCAGGGAGCGGTGGGTGGAGGTAGTGAGTGGGTGGTTGAAAGGAGGAGCTTAATTAAAGATGAGCCACTACCAGACACCCTCGAGCCTCACCAGGTATTGTGGCCAAGAGGGCTCCTCTGTACCTCTCAATCTTTTCCTTTTTTACTTTTTTAACTTTGCCATTTCCTCTCTGGTCTTCATCATAGCGTTCATCTCTTACAATTTATTTTGATCTTCATGTAACATTGTTTATTTGCTGTATTGTCCAGGTGGTTGTTATGTGAGTGCAGTTTGTATGTTTGTGTTTGTTGTGTTTTGTTTTCGTACGTAACCTTTTCGTGTACACTTCCTGGTTTTCCAAATGCATGTTATAGTAGTTTGTAAAGGTTAGTGTGGTGGTGGGTGTTGCAGCTTTAGTTCCTTGTGTGTGTGTGTGTGTGTTTGTGTGTGTTGTGTGTGTGTGTGTGTGTGTGTGTGTGCGTGTGGTACGTATATACACGCGTGATAATGTCAAAAGCTTCCTCCTATATTCCCGGATTTTGTTGTCATTGCATCTTTTTCCTCCTTTTCTCGTCGCTTTCACCTCCATTCTTTTTCCTTGTCCTGTTTCCTGCTTTTCATGACTCTTTCGTCTCTTTATTTCACATTTCCAGGATTAATTTATGTTCAGTTCCTCCTCCTCCTCCTCCTCCTCCTCCTCCTCCTCCTCCTCCTCCTCCTCCTCCTCCTCCTCCTCCTCCTCCTCCTCCTCCTTCTCCTCCTCCTTCAACCCTTCACCCTTCCAAACACGCCACTTCAATACCAGATGCAAATTTTCACATTGGGTCGAAACTTCCACAATTTTTCCTGGACGCTTTCAACCCTCGAGCCTGATATGCGTTATCGGCTTATCTGCTCTGCGCCTCGTTAAGTGATGGATAGTGCAACGTTATCTTCTGACTCAGCTGACCTGCCCCAAGTCCCCTTTTCTCCCCTTTTTCCCCTCTTTTTCTAATCAGTCGAATTTCCCAATAGAGATTATTACTTGTGGGTTTTTTTATCCAACTTTTTCCCCTCTTCTCGACTTTACCTGAAATGGGTGAGAGGGAGAGAGAGAGAGAGAGAGGAGAGAGAGAGAGAGAGAAGGAGAGAGAGAGAGAGAGAGAGGAGAAAGAGAGAGAGAGAGAGAGAGAGAATTATGAAAATAGATGGGGTTGTTTTACTACCATATTTATATTTATGTAGTCGCCTTACTATTCTTATTCTTTATTGTTAGCCTTTTAAACTTTGCTCATATTTTTTGTTTTGTCCCAATTATCTAACTACGGTGTTTTTATCTCTTATCTGAGGCACCTAATGATTTTTTTTCTCTCTCTCACTCTCTCTCTCTCTCTCTCTCTTCTCTCTCTCTCTCTCTCTCTCTCTCTCTCTCCTCTCTCTCTCTCTCTCTCTCTCTCTCTCTCTCTCTCTCTCTCTCTCTCTCTCTCTCTCTCTCTCTCTCTCTCTCTCTCTCTCTCTCTCTCTCTCTCTCTCTCTCTCTCTCTCCTCATAGGTAGCCTTCAATAGTGGTAACGAGTCTTATTACTTCCAACTATTCCTTGAACCCTACCTAGGAAACCTCATTATTGGCTCGCTCCTCTCTCATTAATCCTCGGACAAAAAATAGTAAAGACAAACCATTAGTCTTCCACTGGGTAAGTTCTGGTTTTAACTCAAGGCATTATTTTCTGTCTGCAAAACTAAACTCACTGGTATATTTTTTGTGACCCTCTACCATCCTCTTCATCCTCTCTTCTCACAGTTATCCTTCGTTCCTTTCATCCTTCCTCCCTTCCTTCCTTCCTCCCTTCCTTCCTTCCTCCCTTCCTTCCTTCCTCCCTTCCTTCCTTCCTCCCTTCCTTCCTTCCTCCCTTCCTTCCTTTTACTAATGTCTACCTCATGATGCATCGCCTTAAAGTGGACAATGTACTATTACCATTCTTTTTGTTCGAGCTCTCTCCTTGCCCTCCACTCCACTCCACTTAGGCGCACTGATAACTAGGGTGGAAGAGGTGGAAGGAAGTGGAGTGTGTAGGGCGGAAGAGTAAAATTAGGTGTGGAAAAATAAAATGTGGAATATGTATTTTTGGGTTCGAAAATGTCTGTTTCTGGTGCTGTGCGTTTTCCCTTGTTACTCCCACGACCCAGCAATCTCTCTCCAAGTCGTAGTTGTTCTGGCAAGGCGAAGTGGTCTCTTATTTACCGTCGTTTGTGTGTTTGTTGCAACTCTTTTAGCCATGGTTTTCGCGGCTCTTCGTCCCCCGCAAGACTTACTTCTCCTAGCTGCTGCTGATCATGTGGGAAAAAAGAAAAGGCGAAAAGAAAACGTGGTCTTGGTTCTGCTCAAAGGCGAAAGTTTGTCAGCTACAATGTTTCCTCTTTGTCTTTTGTCTCCTTATGTCTGTCAATGGTATTATTTACGTTATTTGTATTAGTAGTTATTACATAATCAACCAGGATAATATTATATGAAAGGCCTTAACCCCTTCACACCCAGATCTTTCCTTTGCTATAAAAAAAATCGTATGTTGTCGAGCTATAGAATTACGAAAAGTAACTGAATATACCAAATTAGTTAGTGGCCAAGGATACTAAACAGGTCATATCTATAAAAATATTGCTTATATTCACTACAAATAGTCTAATGGTACCCAAATTACAATGGAAATTACGTTCTGGGCCTCAAGGGGTTAGTGGGTTGTCACAGAAGTTGCTTATATACTGATACTTTTTTTTCACTTATAGTTTATCATATTGGTTTTTTTACATCACAAAGGACTGGTCAAGGGAAAAAAAGGCAACAACAAAACCCCACTTAGTTGCCAGTCCCTATAAAGAAGACGGTAAGATAATATAAAAAGGGAGTTGGGCCAATTTAGTTCGGGAGGTGTCTTGTCACTCCCCTCATGAAGAAATTTAAGTCGTAGGAAGGTCGTAAAATTGGTACTAGTGACTGTTATATAATCAACCAGGATACTTAAAAAGACCTTTATGGTTGTCACAGAAGTTGCCTCTATTTCCTTACATTATTTTTCTGTCTACCTTTGTCTACCTTTTGTCTACCTGTAAGGAATTCGACTTGTAGCTATTACATTATCAACCAGGATATTTAAAAGGTCTTAACCCCTTGAGGCCCAGAACGTAATTTCCCTTGTAATTTGGGTACCATTAGACGATTTTTTTAATATAAGCAATATTTAATAGATATGACCTGTTTAGTATCCTTGTCCACTAGGTAATTTGGTATATTCAGTTACTTTTTCGTAATTGTATGGCTAACAACAGACAATTTTTATAGCAAAGGAAAGATCTGGGGGTGAAGGGGTTAATAGCAGGCACAGAAGTTGTCTATATACTAGTACATATTATTTTTCACTTTCTGTTTATCTATAAGGAATTTAACTCCATGCATCCCTCCCAAGGCAAACACTAATGATATCTGTCACCCAGTACCTCCTGTCTGCCTCCATGCCTTCTAGTTTACTTTTCCCCAGGTAATAAGCGTTCACCCTGTACTGTTTCCCTGCCTCCTTGTTTCCTTGTTTACTTTTCCCCAGGTAATAAGCGTTCACCCTGTACTGTTTCCCTGCCTCCTTGTTTCCTTGTTTACTTTTCCCCAGGTAATAAGCGTTCACCCTGTACTGTTTCCCTGCCTCCTTGTTTCCTTGTTTACTTTTCCCCAGGTAATAAGCGTTCACCCTGTACTGTTTCCCTGCCTCCTTGTTTCCTTGTTTACTTTTCCCCAGGTAATAAGTGTTCACAACGTAATGTTTCCTTGTCTCCTTGTTTCCTTGTTTACTTTTCCCCAGGTAATAAGCGTTCACCCTGTACTGTGTCCCTGCCTCCTTGTTTCCTTGTTTACTTTTCCCCAGGTAATAAGCGTTCACCCTGTACTGTTTCCGTGTCTCCTTGTTTCCTTGTTTACTTTTCCCCAGGTAATAAGTGTTCACAACGTACTGTCTGTTACCTTGCTTACTTTTCCCCAGGTAATAAGCGTTAACCCTGTACTGCTTCCCTACCTCCTTGTTTCCTTGTTTACTTTTCCCCAGGTAATAAGCGTTCACCCTGTACTGTTTCCCTGCCTCCTTCTTTACTTTCCCCAGGTAATAAGTAACGTCTTGTCCCGGTGTACCTGGGTTAAAGGTTCGTGGCTCGGTAATGGGGAAGGGGACAGCTGGGCATTAGCGATGATTAATGAGGGAGGAGGTAGGCGATCGAGTCCCATTCACTGTTATTCCTTTATAGAGATGTGTGTGTGTGTGTGTGTGTGTGTGTGTGTGTGTGTGTGTGTATGTGTGTGTGTGTGTGTGTGGTGTGTTGTGTGTGTGTGTGTGTGTTAAGTAATTCCACCTCTGTCTACATTATCGTGATGTAAAGTATATATGTGCCTGACAAAAAGTGATGTTTATAATTCCTGACGTGTAAGATCACAGTCATATAATTGAAAACCTAAATGAATGGAGGAGATAATTATATGTTCATCCTTTTATGATGTGTAGATTATTTATTAGGTGTTTTATATTATTTTTTGTATTATT
>JACEEZ010012189.1:0-12500 GCA_016584305.1 Chionoecetes opilio | reverse complement strand
ATTGTCAAATATAACAATAATTTATAATTACTATTATTATTATTATTGCTAGCATTATTATCACTATTATCATTGTATCATTATAACGTAATAGTAGCATTATTATTATTACTGCTAGCATTATTATCTCTATTATCATTTTATCATTATAATGTAATACTATTATTATTATTATTATTATTATTAATTAATATTAATTATTTGTTAATATTAATAAATATAATAAGATAATATTATTTTGTAACCATTATTATTATCATTAGATTAACATCATCATTATTATTACTAAAGTCATCATTGATTTAATTTATATATGTTATTTTAAACCTTTATCTTATTTTAGCAATAAATATTTGGAAATAATAATCAATTTTAAATACTATCATTAATATTATTATTGTTATTAATATTAATGTCAATATCGGATATCTGATAGTATTGATATCGGATATCTGATATTATTAATATCGGATATCTGATATTATTGATATCGGATATCTGATATTATTAATATCGGATATCTGATAGTATTGATATCAGATATCTGATATTATTAATATCGGATATCTGATAGTATTGATATCAGATATCTGATATTAATATCGGATATCTGATAGTATTGATATCGGATATCTGATATTATTGATATTAATATCGGATATCTGATATTATTGATATCGGATATCTGATAATATTTGGATGTTATTTTAATAATTATTGCTGTTATTAGTATTTTTAATTTTTTATTAAAATTATCATCATTCTTATCATTATTATTATTATTATTCTTGGTATCATTACCCTTATAATCATAATTTTCTTATTATTATCATTAATATTTTGGTCATCAGTGTCATATTGTTTTCAACATTATCATTATTATTATTATTATTTCTATTACTATTGTTATTATTATTTCTATTACTATTGTTATTATTATCTTATTATTATTATTATCATTGTTATTATTATCATTGGTATTGTTATTATTATCATTATTATTATAGGTCATCGCAACAATTTCCATCATCATTATTATGTATATAAATATAATCATTATTATGTATATAAATATAATCATTATTATGTATATAAATATAATCATTATTATCTATATAAATATAATCATTATTATTTTCATTATCATTATTATCATTAATATTTTTACATTTATTTATATTTTTCTCTTTATCTAAATTTTGAATTTTTCATGATCATAATATATTTTCATTATTATTATATTTATTGTTGTTATAATAATCATTAATGTAATTTTTATTATTCGATTATTATATTGTGTTCATATTAATCATTATAATTATCATGATCAATATCGTTTGTATTTGTATTATCATTATTTGTATATTACTATTCATACTATTAGATCTATTATAGCATCATTATGGTGTCATAGTATCAGTATTAATATTAATATTAATATTATTATTATTATCACTATTATTATTTTTATCATGATTATAACTTGTATCCATTTTATTATTATCACTATCATTATTGTTGTTATTTTTATCACCATAATTAGTACTGTTGTCATTATTATTATCATTATTAGTAGTAGCAGTAGTAGCATTATCAATATAACATTAATAGAATTATTATAATAATTCTATTAATATAATATAATAATGATAATTATCATTAATATTATATTTATTACCATGACTGTTAATAATACTTTTAGCATCATTATCATTATCATTCATACTTTTTGCTAGCATTAGTTTTACTATAAATATTATTATTGTATGTATAATTGAAGAAAAAAATTGTCATTGATTTCTAATTATTGTTATAATAATTATAATTAGTTTTATGATTATTATTATTATTATTATTTTTATCATTATTATCATAATTATGTAAATTATCTTTATAACTATGATTACTATTATTACTATTACTATTACAATTTTGTTATATTATTGCTGTTAATAGTAACATTTAAATTATTATATTATTATTATTAATATATTATAATTATTACTATTATTATTTTAATTACGATAAGTATTATTATAATTATTATTATTATCATTGTAATGGCTATCATTATTGCTGCTATTATTGTTATATTTAGTATTAGTAGAATCACAATCAATATTATATCTTGTCACACTAATCATCAATAATAGCATTATCATACTACCATTGTTTTATCATCATTATTATTATTATCATAATTATACTTATTATTATTATTACTATTGATATTATCATTATCATGATATTTTTATATACTTATTATTATATAATTAATATAATTGTTAAGATCAATGCTTTTATTTTACTTATTAATATTATATTATATTATATATTTTCTTTTTATATTTAATTTGATTATTATTATTATTATTGTTATTGCTATTAAAGGCATCATAATAATCATTATTATTATCATTGTAATGTTTACTATTATAATGTTGATAGTATTTATAATACTACTAATAATAAATATAATAATATTGATAATTATTATTATGCGAGTAATAGTAATAATGAAAATAACAATTATCACTATTTTTATTGTTATTCTAATTATTATTCATATTTTTGCTATTATTCTTACTTTAATGCTAATAATGGTCATTATAATCATAATTGCGGCGTGGGGCGTAAGGGACAAAATACGTGTGTTCCAGTTTGCCCCGGGAAAGGCAGGCTGCACACCCCACCAAAAACATGCAATAAGGTAAATTTTTTTAAAGATAAGTTAAGAGGATTTAAGATATACATACATACATTAGACGTCCAACTCAACAGGAACTAAGTGATTCACGGAGAGATGCCACCGAGCGCCTAACTTCTGATCTTTCTATAATTTCTGATTGGGGCAAAGCAAACCTTGTTTTGTTCAATGCTAAAAACCCAATTTTTCACCTATCTACTTGACAAAACCTACCAGATAATATCCCCTCTTCTTCAATGACACTAAACTATCTCCTTCTTCACAAGAACATTCTGGGCTATTTTACCAAAATCTAAAGGGAAATCTCACATCTATCTTTACTAAAACAGTTTCTAAGAATTTTAGGTGTCCTGTGGCGGCTGCGCCCATTTTTTTCTCCCTCCCGTTCTTGCTCTGAAAAAGGGGGCTTTATCCCCCCCTGTATGGAGTATGTCTCCACATGTTTGGGGGGGATCCACTATCAGCTCTCCTAAACAGGGTGATAAAAAAGCTTTCGTCTCAACCCCCCCCCACAAATCCCCTCCTCTGACTACGTCTTCAATTTTTAAATCACCCCGCAATTTTTGCTTCTCTTACTATCTTTCTACCTTTATTTTCATGCTCACTGCTCTTCTGAACTTGTAATGATGCCCCCCCCCCCTCCCGCGGCCTCGCTGACAAGACTTTCTACTCTTTCTCACCCCTATTCTGTCCATCTTCCTAATGCAAGAGTTAATAAATTTTTATTCTTTCACCCCTTTCACAGGTAAACTCGGGAACTCTTTTTCCTTTTTCTATTTTTCCCCCTTCCCCCATTAAATCTTTTCCAGAGAAGAGTGCAAGACACCTCCCAAAAAATTGGGCCCCACCCTTTTTTATTCTCTTACGCTTCTTTAAGGCTGGCAACTAAGCGGATTTTGTGTTCCCCTCTTTTTTTTGTGCCCTTGGCCAGTCCTTTGGTTTTGTAAAAAAAAAAAAACCCTGGCGGGCTCCGCGCCTGCCTTCCCCCCCCCAACCCCCCCTCCACCCATATGCAGAGGGAAAGGACAAGGGAGTGACAAAGTGGCTGACCCCCTGCAGGGTGACGGCGGGGGGGCCCAGGGCGGTCCCGCAGGAATGGAGGTACGGGGGCGGTGTCCTCAAGGCGTGATAGCCTGGCACTCCGCCCTTCTTGTTTGGAGGGCAAACCCAGCCCTCTCTGCACGGGTCCCTGACGGGCGCGTCGGGCTGCGGGGTCCCGACCTGCAGGGAAGAGGGCCGGGTGGGGAAGACGGTCATGGGATATAAAAAAAAATTTTTTACCGGGATTTTTTGTTGTGATGGTTAATCTCTCTCTCTCTCTTTCTAAAGGGGGGATTTATGTAGATTTTTATGTATATATAGGGTCACACGTATCTATAATGTGAAAATATATATTGAAGAAGACAGTGCTACATATATGTGAGTATTGTATGTGTGTAACTTGGAAAATCTTTACAAAAAAAATTTGGGCATTCCTATAACATGATGATTTTACGATTTTCCCAAATGTGATAAGTTTTCTTTCTGGTTTGAGGCCCGTATAAGCCTTGATCACGGACCAAATTTTTCCATTTTTTGAAAAAGCATCTTGTGAAAAATTTATATAGGGGTTAAAAAAATATAAATATCAAATACTCTCTCACGGGGCGGGCTCTCGGGGGGAACATTTGGCAATCCCTCACCCCTTCAAGGGTGGTGACATCACGGCATCTACTTGTCCCCTGATGGAGAAGGCCGCTGCGCAGGAGGCTGGCATCCCCGGCAGACCCCCCACCAACACCCCCCTGTCTGCGGGGCTGCCTGGCGGTGGCGGCGGCTTCCAGGCTCCCTGCGACACCTCCGTCGCCTAAAACCCCAAACACAGGCTCAGGGCACATTTTCAGGCCGCAAATTCCCGTTTTTGGAATAGTGTGGGGCAGGGGGGGATCCTCTAGCCAATACCCGTTGCCCAAGCTCTTGACCCCACATAATGGAGCTGCTACATTTTTTGGACAATGAGATTGACTCGACTCCCACACCACACCTAACACCAAACCAAACCTAACACCACATTTAAAATGTCACGATTTTTTTGATTACAGTTTCCCCTGGACTTGAATCTCCCCTGGTGAATATAATCCTTCCCGCTCATTACCATGGCAAGGGGACTGAAATTTTGTTAATACAAAACTTGGAAACCAAAGTTTTCAAAAGGAATCCTCTTGTCAATTTAAATGCTAGATTATAGTAATTTTATTTTAATAAATTAAATTAAATAATATTCGTCCTCGGGTAAATTTTTACCCGCAATTTGGGGTCCCCCTTTCTCCCGGGCTAACAATTAGTCTTTAAATCCCCCTGTTTTTAATATTGGTAACACATCCAAAGTTCCTTTCAAAAATTTTTTTCTCCACTTTGGGCCCGGTTGATCATAAGTTGGGTCATAGACCACTGTATACCGGGACTGCGCAGGGAAATATCGGCCTGTCGCGCAAGGCCCGAAGTCGGGGGCCGCTCGGTTCTATATATATATATATAGGGGTCTAAGACTGGTTTATCAGTAATTGATTACTGTAATCTTCGAAAATTTTTGTTCTATAAAATTATCAAAAAAAAAAAACAGAAAAACACGCAAAAAAATGCCATTACGAACAATGAAGAAAACTTTAAACTTAATATTACTTCAACCTTCCCCATTTAAAATTTTGCGAGTCAACTTTTTCATAAAGGGTACAATAGAAGCGCAATTTTATTAGCTTTCCTTGTTATTTCGTTATCTATAAATGAATTAAAAACCATGCATACATTAGCGTTTAACTAAAAAAATAAATCATCAATCGGTAATTTTCCCGTTGGAGGTTTTTTTACTTAGGCAACGCTAATTTATACATGGTACTATTCATTTATCAAAAACGAAAGTATAAAGTAAATAAATAACATATCAATGGGGAAAAATTCCCCATTGATGTTTTATTTATTTTTTAACGCTAATTTATGCATGGTTCAAATTTAAATTGATCAGATAACAAAAACATCAAGGAAAGCTAAAAAAAATTGCGCTTTTTTTGATCCCCTTCATGATAAAATTTGACTCGAAAAGTTTTAAATGGCAAGATTGTAAATTAAATTTATGCTTTTTCTTAAAGTCCGAAATGGCTTTTTCAGCGTGTTTTACTGTTTTTTATTTGATATATTATAGAACAAACTTTTACGAAGATTACAGATCCCATATATATGAAAAACCCATCAATATATAGTCCATAGACCACTTTTCTCTTTGTCGGGCCCCGGGGGCCCCTAGGCACCCCGCAATTAAAAACATTGTCCCCTTTGAACAGCCGGTATACATGGTCTAGGGTTAGGTATATTCACAAGCAGGGCGAGGATAGAGGAGACACTGCAGGCACTCAACGGTTTACATAAAATTTTTTTCTCTCTCGCACACCCCTTTCAAACAAGGTACCACATACCAAATAGCCTTATCTCACCGTTGTGTACAACAACAACAGACCAACACAAACATGATGTAGTAAAGGGTTTTTTATGGGAAAGTCATTACAATGTATTTTTGACCCCCGGGGGGCGAGACCACGGGACCCCAGGTGTTCCGTGTTTTGAAAATGACACTATGTCGTGGGCAGGTCCCAGACCCCCCCAGTATTTTTTTAGGAATATCAGAGGTGTAAGTTCTGGGGGGATTTCTTAAACCAATGTCATATCTAAATTCTAGTTTCGTTTAGTAAGGCAATGATCAAAATTATTTAAGTCCAACCTGTATTTAAAATTGGGGGGAATGAATAATACTTAAAAAGAATACTTATAAAGAAAAATTTAAAAGAAGTTTTTGGTTGTAACCCGGTTTTTCCCGACTGTGTTTTTAAAAATTTTCCCTTTTAACCCCCACTTTTCTACTTACCCTTAAATTTCTTTTTCCCCCCCGCCCACTACAGAAATACCAGCCCACTCAAAGAGTTAATAACTCGCCTCTGATTTGGGCTCACGTTACCAGAGTTTCCCTTACCCTCAAAAACAATGTAAGGGTGGTGGCGCTGATCTATTTAATTATAAGACTCCTTTAAAATTTATTCCAAAATAACAAAAGGGCCCTAACCCGAATTTTGAGTAGGAAGTGCGGGAATAAACTTTTCTAACCAAACAATTTAACATAATAATTATAGCAACCTACCCGGGTATTAACCTGGGTAATCATTCATGCACCGACTTGCATGACACGATACATTTTCCCGAGAACAGGGGAAAATGTCGCGGGACAGAAGAGAGGGCAGCTGTGTTTCAGTCTATATTGTTATTTATGTCATTTGGGGACAAATATTTTGTTTTTGAAATTGTTCAAAACAACAAAACATTTGCCCCCTCAGTGACTCACTCACCTTTTGATGGTGGGGACGATGTGCGCATCAGGAAACATTGCCCCGGCATTCCTCCTCCCCCTGGGTCTCCTCCTCCATGATATGGTCGGCATCTTTAATGGTCTCGTAGCCCCCCCTGCTGAAGCCCGGGGCCCTGCGTACCGCCGCAACCAGGTGCAGCTTTCTCCCCCCCGTGTCCTGCTGCCTCTTATCAATGCATTCAACTCTTCTTGCGCGAGCTCCCGGATCCTTGCACTGATCAAATAATAATTGAAGTCATCCTCCAAGTCTTGCTGTCCCTTCCCCAGTCTCTCACGGTTGTCCGTGCGGTTCAAACTGTGTTCACCTTCTGACAGTTTTGTATGGCGGCCAGGATTTTTGGCCCCCGCTCCTCCACAGGGGAAAGCACCCGCTTTCTGAGCCCCTGTTGACCCTTTTTCCAGGTCTTGTTTTCCCGTGAGTGTGGACTCTGCTGTATTTTTTTAGCACTGGGGGGGCGGGGAGGGTAATGAGCAACTCTCATCCTCCTTAAAAGATCCTCAAAAGCAATGAATAGGGAAAAAGCCCTGCCTCAGGGCCGGGGGGTTACGACGCGACAGTTGGGGACGTAAACCCCCCCTTGCTCCGTAAACCCTTTACACAGGGGGTGCAAAAAAGTATGACCGCGGGGAGGTGCACGGTCCTGGACCTTATCATTAAAGGCAGTCAGCCACTGGGCATTCCATGACGTTATCTTCCCCGGAAGAATGCACACATAGTCAAGGGAAAAGGAAATGCGGGCGGGGAGCCGTGGGGGGGCGGGGATAGATGGGGAAGGAGGGGAGGAGTGTGGCATTGCAGGCAAAGCCCTTAAGTGAACCCCCCAGGTATATCATCCGAGACCTGGGGGCACCACTGCCTACAGGCGGATAGGCTAGATGTAAAAAAGAAAAAAAAAGAAAGAAAAAAGGCAGTGTTTTTGGGGGAAGGGGGGAGGGGTGGGCAGGGGGGGTTAGCCCCCTTTAGGAGGTTGGCAAGGCAGTAAAAAATTCTCCACAGCCCCACCACGCCACGCCGGGAACACTACCCTGTGTCCGCCGCCCCTTCCGTCAGCGTGCCGTCTTTTTTTCCCTTCCGTCCTTTACCCATGGCGTTTCGTGGAAGGTCTGCAAAAACAAAACCCCCAAAGAGGGTCAAGGTTGACCCCAAAGACACCCTGGACCAGGCTTTTGGGGTAATTACAGTGGTTTTGGGGCAATTACAATTAATTTTGCGACTTTTCCCAAATACTCATTACAATTACCAGGAAAAAAATTTTTTTTAATTTCAATTTAAAATTACTCAATTTAAATATTTTTCCAAATTACAATTTTCAGCAAAAATATGTTTTTAAAAACATTTTACTGCATAAATGAACTTTGCTGAGTTTTTTAAAAACTAACGTTATATATATATATATATATATATATATATATATATATATATATATATTATTATATGGGGGATTTTCCAGTAACCCAGGCCATCATTTTCCATAGCACAAAAATTTTTGATTCTTTTTTCACTTTGGGTTTCCCGGTTTGGGAAAATATTGATAGAATATTTTTTACCAAAAAACTGCAATTTATATAATTTTTTACAGTAAAACAAACATTGCGACAAATGTAAAAAAAATATTTAACACTTGAAAACTGAACCCTCAACTTTTTTTTATATATTTACCCCAATTAAAAAAGGTTAATAGTTATAAAAAAACACGTTAAAGTAATAAGTTTAATTTAATATTCAGCGCCGACATGTTTATGTTTCCTAATTTTTTTCCCTCCACAATGTCCACTCCCACACAAACGGGCTATACTTATGCCAGAATATATGAAAAGTCTATTGTTTTCCCCTTGATATAAAGACACTATAAGGGGCTATAATTTTTAGTCCCTTAGTGTCTTGTATTCAATGAAACAATAGACTTTCATATATTCGGGATAAGATATAGACCCAGTGTCCGGGGTGGACATTGTGGACGGAAAAATTTGTGTAAAATAAACGATGTCGGGGCGAATATAAAATTTCATCTTATTACTTTAAGTGTATATTTATAAAATATTAACCTATTTTTTAAATTTTGGTAAAAAATAAATTTTAATACCCTATTTGCCGCGCATAAAACGCCCTCCCATAAGACGCACCCCTATGTTACAAGGGTTTTTTTTAAAAAAAAAAATATTGGTGTTTTTTTAGGGGAAAAAAAAAAAAAATTTTTGTAATTTATCAAAAGTTATTACAAAAAAAAAAAGGGTTTTTATGGGAAAGCAAAAGATTTTGAGATGTACCTAAATAAAATTCACGTGCAGTGCGGGAATGAAAAATATACTGTTAAAATCCAAAGGAATGACAGGGAAACCCAAAAACTGTCATAAAATATTGCAGGTCCCCCACGAAATTTTTTCTAATATTTTGCTAGCTAGACATATACTTTTGATTTAAAGTTTTAGGGATGCCTTTGTTCTTTTTGCTATGTGTTTAGAATTTGTGGAAAAATTTTCAGTATAGATATTTGGGATTATTTTGGTAGGGGCTTTCAAAAATCCTAGGACTTTACCCACATCATCGGTACTTTTTTTTTTCTGAGTATTTTACCCCCTTTTCATGAGGCAATTGAAAAATAATGGCATTACACTAGTACCGAAAAATTACCGTTATTTAGCCAAAAGTTAAGTTGGTTAAATCAGATTAGGGTTAGGTTAGAGGGGGGGGTTTGGTATTTAACAATGATATAGGAAAAAAAAAAGAAGTACCCGTAATATGGCAGGTTTAAGCTAGCAATTTTTGGCGGCGACCTAAAGGGGGAGGCTTCCCCCCCCCCCCCCCTGCCCCCACACACAAACACGTGTAAAAAAACATTTATTTCTCAAAAACAAAAGCCAGATTAATACAAAACACTCAAACTATTCAGGAGGACGTAAGTTTTTTTCCCCGAAATCGGTGGTTGCCCAAAAAAAAAAATTTTCGAAAATATTTGGTAACACTATAAAGGGAACGATCTCTACTTGTTGTAATTGGTTTAGGGGAACCCTTGTCGGGATCACGATTTTGCCCTGTTTTTCACCTTGAATTATCACAGTCGCAGGGTTGATTAGTTTCTTCAGGAAGGTACAGGTGAAGGGTGGTTCACACTTGTACACGGGGAGCGTTCGTCAGCCCTGCCCTTTTATTCACACTATTCGAGGTTCCGTCTTTTTGGCAGTTCCTCTCACCCTCAAGCAACCTGGTGCCTCAAGGCTATGGTTGAAGAAATTTGAATTAAAGCACTTTTGTTTGGATGAAAAAGAGGATTTAACCCCAAAAGACACTGTTTTTTGGGGACATAAAAACCTTGAAAAACGAAATTATCAGCACGGCACAGTTCATTCGTTGAAATATTTTTCCCCCGAAAAACCCTTACGTGAAGGGCGGGGGAAAGTATTGGAGCCTGACGGCGGCGCACCGTTTGTAACACGTTATTTGTTTGAATGAAGAAATCTAACAGATGTGATGAAGGTGGGCCCTGTCACCCTGATGGTGTTTTGTGATTCTGCCCTTTAGGCGGAAAGGTGTGGCGCCGTGATGGGGCTTTGGGCTTGGTGTACCGTGGGAAAACTTTTTTTTTTCCCGTCTACAGTACCATTGCAGCTTTTTTACTAGCACCTTTCATAAAATTTCCTTATCCGCAGAGGTACAAGGGGGAGATTTAGGGGGCGAAGTGGTACTACAAAATATGCTGCTCCTATCCACCTTTCTTTCCCCTATAGCGGGGTTTAAAAAACAACGCACATACACACTTGCATCGCTTTGGCCCCCCCCCAGTCTGGGACCCGGGTTAGAGGGGACCTGACGCTGACCTGACTTTTCCTCGCCGACACAACTGCAACCCACTTACACCAGCCAGGTAATTCAGTCAGCCACAGGGCACACAGAAACACACGCAGCGCACCTCATGTCCCTACTTTACAAAGCTCGCGTCAATAAAATACAAGGCTAGGAGCCCTTTTTTCCACCCCTTTTGTGTATACAACTCCCAAGAACTACACTCCCCCTCAAAACCTCCTCCAAAAAAAACTTTAACACGCTCTTTGTTTCAGTATTTTCCATTTTCAACAAAACTCTTCCAGCGAAAAACCCCTCACCATTTTCTGCCTCCCTTCTATCACTCCTTTCCCAAATGTTGTGTCAACTTGCGTTTGGGCCCCAGTCGAAGCCCGGGTTTGGCGACTCTTATATGCGGGAGTTTTCTTTTCCCTGGGTGGGGGGGAGTCTGAGCGGTAATGCCCATGGTGGGTGCACGGAGGGCGTCGCTGACTGAAGTACCCAGGTGAAGCGGCAGACCTGAGATATCAAGTGTTTACAATGGAGAGCAGCAGTGGGGGTGGATGATTTACATCTGACACGCCATCTTGGCAGCAACAATCGCTATCTTGTGCCTCAGCTCTTGTTTTCTCTTAAACTCCAACCTTTGCTTAGTATTATGCACTACTGTTGATAACACAGTTTACAAATTTGTGGCTCAGTGGACTACTGCTCAACACAGATCACTCCAGACCCCTTTAGTAATACACCCACCGGCTGTTCTGCATTCTCTGCCCGACCTCTCATTCGCAATATGGCCGCATTAGACGCAGGCTGAACTTTGTATTCCTTTTTAAGGGAAAAAACTGCGTCTTATCGCCGGCAAATACGGTAAATACAAGCATAGTACAAGGAGGTCCCGTTATACGAGCATTCGATATACGAGAATCCGGTGATACGAGATGTGTAAATTAGGGTCTATTTCAATATACGAGATCGAAAATACAATGCTACGACATTCAAACTGGGGTAAATTTACCAAGTTATTCACTAAAGTAAATTACAAGTTATTTACTAAAATTGTAAAGTCCCTTACTGACTATATGATTTTACCTAAGGTTGTACGATAATCAATCTGATGGGGGTGGTGGTTGTGGTGGTGGTATTTCATAATTGTTATTCTTCGTCCTCTCTGTACCCACGGCTGAAATGGCAAATTTTAAAACCTCACACACACCCTACCACGTATATAACACCACGCTAACCCTAAATAAAACCTATAACGGCATTAGAAACACGAGTTATAGTGGTTATATGAGGCCTAACACAAGCGGCCCTGCTCTTCGGCGACGCTATAAGACACTGTTGTTGTGAAGGCTAAAAACACATTTATTTCCACTGCACTAATGCACTACTTTCGCCACTGCACTAATGTCGCCAGGCACAATATATTACGAATTTTAAACATAAATACTAAAAAATTGCTTTGCTCGCTTGGACAATGAGTTAAGAGACGAAATATAACTTTCTGTGCCAAATTTCTTCCTTTGCTCCTGTATCTTTCTTGCCCGCACATTAGTGGAACATTTTACAAGCTATATGACATTGATTTCGGCCCGAAATATGGTTCCAACTCCTGTGCT
>JACEEZ010012188.1:242500-249298 GCA_016584305.1 Chionoecetes opilio | reverse complement strand
ACCGGGTTTCCATGGGAAACTGGATTTTTCAAGTTGAAACCCCCCTTTTCCCCTATAAAGGAGGCATTCCGGTGCAACCCCTTTATGGGTGCAACTCTGCATCCCTTATGGGTGCAACTTTGCACCCTTATTGAAGGTGAAAAATCTGTGACACATTTTGCACCTTTTTTCTTAGTGTATCGATTTTTTATTATTAGTAGTAGTAGTATTATCATTATTAGAAGTATTGGTAATAGTAGTAGTAGTAGGCGTAGTTTTAGAAATAGTATACATATATTAGTAGTAGTATACATATAGTAGTAGTAGTAGTAGTAGTTAGTTTTTGTAGTATTAGTATTAGTAATAGTACATAGTAGTAGTAGTCTAGTGGTAATTTGAATACGAATAGTTAATGAAAATGAAAAAAATGAAGGTAAAAATAATTACATCCAAAAAAAGATAATCAGAAATTCTCACAGATCAGATCCAGATAATATTAGGTATTGAGGAAAATGAAAAAAATAAGGTTCTGGTATATGTCTTCCGGATGAGAATAACTACGAAAAAAAGGACCTTGGTTGGAAATAGCTTCAGAGGCAGGGAGGAAGGAAGGAGTGAAAAAAGGAAGGAAGGAAGGACTATATAGGCGAGACAAAAGAATGACGGTGAGAAAAGAATTGAGAGAAAAAAAAGACAATAACGTCAGCCCTCCGTTACTATTTCCCTCCCATTCTTTTTTGCCCACTCAGCTGTAATTGACGTAGTTTAGACGCTTTAAGCTGCCGGTAAGGACGCTTAAAGGGATAGAAAGTGTGCTCGAGGTGGCCCGTAAATGCTGCGGAAATTAAAACATGAAAAAATGGCGAGTAGCGAAAAATGGAAAATTGAGATAATCAGTGGCTGAAAAAAAAGGGAATTCAAAAAGTTTTCCTCCCCCAGAAGTTAAGACATTTTCCTATTTTCTTCTCGCCGTGATGAGAGAGAGAGAGAGAGGAGGGGAGGAGAGAGGGAGAGAGAGAGGGGAGGAGAGAGGAAGAGAAGAGAGGAGAGAGAGAGGGGAAAAGAGAGAGAGAGAGAGAGAGGACTTAAGATAACCTCATTATCACAACCTTGACAGGACAAAGAAAAATAAAAGTCAGGCACGAATGAAGGAAAGAAGGAATGAAGGAAGGTGAGAGGATAAAATACTTAATTACTTGCACGGAGATCATAATACAGATAGCAAGAAGAGAGTAAATCAGGAAGGAGAGGAAAATACGTAATAGTAAGAAGAGGAAGAATCTATAATAAGAAGGAAGAGGGAAAATGAATAAAATACGAGGAGGAAGAGGAAGATATTCGATAGGGAGAATAAATCACAGAAAGGAAGGAGAGGAAAAATGGAATGATTGTGGATGAAAAGAATGAAGAAAACTGAAAAGAAGAGAATCTCGTCAAAAATGGAATGATTGTTCGTGAAAAGAAGGGTGAAAAATGTGAAAGGAAGAGAGAACAGCGTCAAAAAAGGAATAACTGTGGGTGAAAACTGAAAAGAATGAATAGAAAAGTGTGAAAGGAAGAGAGAACAGCGTCAAAAAAGGAATGATTGTGGGATTGTGATTAGAAAAGAATGGTGAAAAAGTGTGATAGTAAGAGAACAGCGTCACCATCACTTCCTTTGCTATCTTTTTCTTTTCTTTTCTTTTCTTTTCTTTTCATTTCATTTCTTTTTTCGTTTCTTTTCTTTTCCTTTCTTTTCTTTTCATTTATTTTCATTTCTTTTCATTTCATTTCTTTTCTTTTGTTTTATTTTCTTTTCATTTTTCTTTTCTTTTCATTTAATTTCTTTTCTTTTCTTTTCTTTTCCTTTCTTTTCATATTCTTTGCCACCGTCATTTCCTTTGCCAAGCTCTTATGCATCGGCAATTTACATGCATAGTGTTCAGGACATTTTTCATACCGTGTGTGAACGAAATTATACATTTTTTTCTATCTTTCCCACCGCCTAAATTCGTTACCTGATTTGCACTACACTTTTTTTTCAACGTCACCTTAAGATTTTTACGTCTTTGGGAAATTGAGTTTACATTTTTGAGCATCCACTAATCAAACGTTCTCATATTTTTTAGAATCGTTTTTTTTACTCCGTGTAGCTTATATATTTTATCAACTTATTTTGCATGCGTTTGACATACTCATTAAGCACAGGAATCCTAAATATAATTACTGCTTCGTGTTTGGATATAATCATCATAAGTGCAGTACCTAGCTATCGTTAACTGAGTCAAACCGTAAATGAACTCCTTATCTATCTTACCTGTATTTTACCTTACCTTACTTTCCCTTACCTTACTTTACTTTACTTTATCTTATCATACTGTACCTTACCTTACCTTACCTACCTACCTACCTACCTACCTACCTACCTACCTACCTTACCTACCTACCTACCTTCCTACCTTACCTTACCTTACTTACCTACCTACCTACCTTACCTACCTTACCTTACCTCACCTTACCTTACCTTACCTTACCTTACCTTACCTTACCTTACCTACCTACCTACCTACCTACCTACCTACCTAACCTTACCTACCTACCTAACCTTACCTACCTTACCTTACCTTACCTACCTACCTACCTAACCTTACCTACCTACCTAACCTTACCTACCTACCTTACCTTACCTTACCTTACCTTACCTTACCTTACCTTACCTTACCTTAACTGTTGTGTTGAAGAAGGGAGGACGCATCGCCAACCTTCCATTTCCTTACCTGACTACAACACAAGGCCGTCTACTTACTTTAATGATTGCCTTGTCCAACCTAACAAGCAACAACTAACGGCCAATTTCCTTCCCCCTTCCTTCCTGCCCAACCCCTCCTCCTCCTTCTTCCCTCCAGCTAAACCCTCTTCCTGCGCCACCACTCCTCCTCCTCCTCCTCCTCTCCTCCTCCTCTAGACGTAATTCCAGGGCCGAGTAACACTTAAGTCCAGATGTAGCATGAGCGGTATGGCACAAGGAAATGGAAGAGGTGGAAATGATGGGTAATTTGAAGGGGAGGGAAGGAAGGGAAGGGATGTATGAGAGAGAGAGAGAGAGAGAGAGA
Source organism: Chionoecetes opilio (assembly GCA_016584305.1). Classification (NCBI taxonomy): domain Eukaryota; kingdom Metazoa; phylum Arthropoda; class Malacostraca; order Decapoda; family Majidae; genus Chionoecetes; species Chionoecetes opilio. The sequence goes on along the minus strand of JACEEZ010012188.1, from coordinate 246,227 downwards.
GAGAGAGAGAGAGAGAGAGAGAGAGAGAGAGAGAGAGAGAGAGAGAGAGAGAGAGAGAGGTTGCAATGTACACTTTGGATTACCAGCAATTAGTTCAGAAATGTAATGGTCTCGTAGTGCAAACAATATTGGGGCTTTCAACTCTTCCATCTCCTCCTCCTCCTCCTCCTCCTCCTCCTCCTCCTCCTCCTCCTCCTCCTCCTCCTCCTCCCGGATAGGACATTTGCTAGGTATGAGATGCAAAACACATAAATAAACCATAAGTCATCACACCAGCGTATAAAGTTACCGTGTGGCGTCCTTGCCTTGTCAACGAATTCATAAGTTGGTGCATGGTGGATTTCACGTGTGGTGGAGTTCAGACTAGAGAGGCGGTTTTTTGAGGTGTGGGTTTATGATTTATGTGGCACGTTTTGTTTGCGGTGAGTTTGTGCGGCACGGTTTTTTGCAATGGGTTTTTACGGTGTATTTATGCGGTACGGTTTTTTTGGGGTGTGGGTTTGTGCGGTACGGTTTCTTTGCCGTGCGCTTTAATCTGGTAAGTTTTATTTTTCCCCCGGTGCGTCTATTTTGCGGTGTGGGTTTGTATGTTACGGTTTCGTGAATTGCTGTTTCGTGCTGTGTGGAGCGAATGCGGAAGTGGCGATGCGGAAGAAACGGCGTCATGATGGTGGAACAGAAAAGCGGAATAAACAATGGTACGTCTTGTCTGATCATTTCCTTTCTTGCAACATACAGGATGAATGTTACTTAATCTCTCAAATGTCGCGACATTTTGTAGGATTTGCCGCTTCGGAAAAAACCACAAAACTGCTGCATTGTTCGATAGGAATTTGATGAAGCGCCAAGACAGACCGGCACTCACCTGATGCTTATATTTCTACACGTGCTTCACCTTGATACACGTATATGTCTCGTTTTAGTCTCGTGTGTTATTATTTTCCCTTCACTACATGCCTTAGAAAATATGAAGTTAAATTTTCGACAGTTTTATTCTCGCTTTGCTACAAATTGGGGTTCATTCATCTTAGATTCTCCTTAATGCACACTACAAACCTTGATATTTATGGTCGTAGTTACTATTCTACATATTCTTTTTCAACCTTGTTTTAAAATGAACTGAAATTTTCGACAGTTTTATTCTCGTCTTTTACAAATTAAGGTTCGTTCCTCTTTAATTCTCCTAATATATAAACCCTGTCTGTCTAAAATATAAACCCTGCTATTAAATTGTTATGGTCTTACCCACTATCCTACATATTCTTTTCAATCTCGTTACAAATGGTACTTTAATTCACCCTTGACTCACACTTACAGATATTATACCATGAATATAAAATGTAATATTATCCTCATTTATTTCGTTTACCATTTTAAAGTTATAGAAAGGTGGGTAATATTGAGACCGATGAGGTGATGTTGTTCGTCCTTATATTATGAGGAGAGGTGATGTTGTTCGTCCTTATATTATGAGGAGAGGTGATGTTGTTTGTCCTTATATTATGAGGAAAGGTGAGTGTTTGTCCTTTTTATATGAGGAGAGGTGATGTTGTTCGTCCTTATATTATGAGGAGAGGTGATGTTGTTCGTCCTTATATTATGAGGAGAGGTGATGTTGTTCGTCCTTATATTATGAGGAGAGGTGATGTTGTTTGTCCTTATATTATGAGGAGAGGTGATGTTGTTCGTCCTTATATTATGAGGAGAGGTGATGTTGTCGTCCTTCATATAGAGGATAGGAGTGTTCGTCCTTTTAGGAGGAGGTATTGTTCGTCCTTATTATGAGGTGAGGTGATGTGTTTTGTCTTATATTATGAGGGGTTTGTTGTTCGTCTTATTTTTAGGAGGAGGTGTTCGCTTATATTATGAGGAGGAGGTGAGTGTCGCTATATTATGAGGAGAGGTGATGTTGTCGTCTATATTATGAGGGAGGTGTTGTTCGTCCTTATATTATGAGGAGTTTATTTTCATCCCTAATTATGAGGAGAGGTGATGTTAACACTACATTATGAGGAAGGTTGATGTGTTTGTCCTTATTCAACACAGTGTTGAGAAGGTTTGACCTGGACCTTCTTTCATGCACGAATCTACAGAGGCTTGACGCGGTGCTCCAGATAACTGCTTGAGGTGGCGCGTCTGGTTTGTACGGTTCGTTACAATCAGGTTCGCTGGACTGTTACAAGGTAGCAACGGGTATATAGACAAGGAGGGAGGAGGGGAAAAAAGAGGACAAGGAGCGTTCCCAGGAAAGAAATGTACCGGAAGAAGAGAGAGAGAGAGAGAGAGATTCATGAACAGTTAATAATGACGATTTGAACCAATTCACAACCTAAACTATAATCAATCTATATCAAAAAACAACAACAACAGACTCCCATACTTTATCACATAGTAACAAACATTAATTCAGAACCCCCTGTCGAATGGGTCTTACAGGTCCAATTCTAATCACAGCACAGCATGCCAAGACACGTCCTGATAATGCTTAGTACGTGTTGTGTATATGTTCGTATAGCCCCAGGGAGTACTCAAATAATCCTAACTGTTAACTCTACCCAGGTACATCAGTATTGCCACCTGTAGATATAATTAGTACAGGTAGGTTGCTATGTTTGGGGTCTTAGTTCTCCCCCTCAAGGCCTTCCTCTTGACTAATGGTGCTCGTTCCCAGGAAAGAATAGATAAATGTACCGTGCATAAGAAAAACAGATTCTTTGTCGAATGTTAATGTTGTGTTCGATGTATTTTTGGAACAGGAAATGTGGACTATCTGAGTTTATCTCACGTTGACACACACTCTCTCTCTCTCTCTCTCTCTCTCTCTCTCTCTCTCTCTCTCTCTCTCTCTCTCTCTCTCTCTCTCTCTCTCTCTCTCTCTCTCGTCACCAGCTATCTTTAACTTTCTTTTCTCGGATCTTTCCACCACCACCACCACCATCACTTCCTCCTCCTCCTCCTCCTCCTCCTCCTCTCCTATTTCACCATCACCTCGTCTTCTATGTGATCTTCCTTCTATTCCTTCATAACTACCATCATTACCACAACCACCATCATCTCTTTCTCCTCCCGCTCTTCCTCCCTCCCGCTCTTTTGTTTCCTTTCTCTTCATCAGAGTATTCAGGGGTGTGACAAGTGGCAGATATCCTTTAACGTTGAGGAAATGCAAAGTCACACACTCGGGGATAAGGAATAATCAATACCGCTACATAACACGTTGGGAGCCACTGCGAAGAAAAGCGAGGAAGGAAATCTTAGCGTCATCGTTACCAGCTGAGGAAAAATATGCAAAGAAGTGTGAGTATGTGAGCCAGAATGTCAACATGATGGTCTCGTTTGTAGCGAAGAGCTGTGAGTAAAAGATGCCAGGAATAGGAATGTTATGCTTTAATAGGAATGGTAGGAATAATGGGATGTTATAGGAATAGTCCCATCACAGTACATTGTTTTGTAAGACGTCGAAGCCTCGCATAGGTGGTGTAAAATTAATTATGGTCCCGAAGTTACGAGGACATCGAATTACCCGAGATTAGCCGCAATGCCACAAAAACTGGTGCTGGTATTAAGGCATAAATTCCACGAAGAGAGGCTAAATGGAAGACTACATGGAAAGCACATACAGGTTTTCAAGATGTTTAATATATTCTACTGTGAGTTTTTGATCTTGTAAATACCTTGCCTTTAATCTACCAACACAGATCAAGGAATAAAAAGAAACCAAAGGGCCTCA
>JACEEZ010012188.1:227500-240000 GCA_016584305.1 Chionoecetes opilio | reverse complement strand
GCTATGAGTTCTCGTTATTTAGCGGCGGCCGGACACTCGACTTTGGTCCGCCTCGATTTTAATGAGTTTGCTTTAAGCAGCCGCCACCAGGAGTCATTCAGAGCCCGAATTGCAGAAGGAAAATATTAAAAGGACTCTCTCTCTCTCTCTCTCTCTCTCTCTCTCTCTCTCTCTCTCTCTCTCTCTCTCTCTCTCTCTCTCTCTCTCTCTCTCTCTCTCTCTCTCTCTCTCTCTCTTATCATTCATCTCTACCTTTCTTTCACTAATGAGTACGCCTTTTATTCTCTAATACTTCTCTTCTACTTATAATGCCTTCTATTAATGAGAGAGAGAGAGAGAGAGAGAGAGAGAGAGAGAGAGAGAGAGAGAGAGAGAGAGAGAGAGAGAGAGAGAGAGAGAGAGAAAGGACAAGTAAATATCTATCTATCACACTTAATTGTCTGATACGAGGAGGCGTTTCTCTTAAATTTTCCCTTTGTGGCTGTCAACACCTCTGAGGGAAGACCTTGAGATGACAGGGAACGAGCTGGCTATCTTATGGGTAGTCAGGTCGTTACGTTAGCACTGAGGGAAACACTTAGAGAATCATTACTAGAGAAAGTGGTACGCAATTGATCGAATTTAAGGGACATGTGAAGACAGGTTACACGAAATATTCACCTCACGTTTAAGGTGTTTGCCCGAGTCATTATTTAAAACTTAGGAGAGATGAGAGTGTGTGTGTGAGAGAGAGAGAGAGAGAGAGAGAGAGAGAGAGAGAGAGAGAGAGAGAGAGAGAGAGAGAGAGAGAGAGAGAGAGAGAGAGAGAGAGAGATATTATACACATACAGTATTGTTAGTGAATAAAAATCTAGTTTTAGTAAAACCAATTTATGAAGACCGTTTGGGTGTTGGCTTATTCGGGAATTTTACAGTATTATAATTTTTACGTTGTGCCAGATAACCTAAAGTTCAACACGCCCTTAAAGTAAAGTGGAAGTGACCTAACGTACCAAGAGGAAATTAATAATACTATTGTTATTAAAGAAACATTTAGTAGCAAGATCATAATTTTTTGTACCTCTGTATACTGTTAAGCTTTTAGTGCAACACTTTCTCGCCCTTAAACTGTAGTAGTGGAAGTGACCTGATTTAATTCATCTATGACAAGACTTTAAATTATTTCCAAACAATATGTCAGACCTTTAACAGATCGGTGTGGTAGTTATTTTTTTCTATTACATAACTAGAACTCCATCCTAACTTCGTCCACTTAACTGATTGCAAGGTAAGGCACTAACCATCACCTGTCTGTTAAGGGGAGTGAATAAACCCTCGCAATATAGGTAATGAGGCTGAAACAACTGAAGGGTAATGGTAATGTAAAGGTGATGTGACGTATAGATAAGTCCTGTTTGATGGTATTATTGACGACATTTGCGTTATGTGATGTTACAGGGGAATTGTTTTGATTATTGTTTTTATGTATCTTGATGTTTGTTGTTTTTGTCTCGTGAAAACTTTTGTGGCACGTAAGGCCTCGAACTTTTGCCGTTTTGGAAAGTGTTTTGGTGGTTTTAAGCTTATTGTTGTTTGTCTGTGTGCAAGAGAGAGAGAGAGAGAGAGAGAGAGAGAGAGAGAGAGAGAAAGAGAGAGAGAGAGAGAGTAGTTTAGCCTTGCACTTTTACTTTCTCATTTGTTTCATTCCATTGTTATGTTATTTAGTAATTTTACCAGATTGTGTGTGTGTGTGTGTGTGTGTGGGCGCGCGCCGTCAATATCATATCCGATTCTTTTGAAGTCGATATATGAACTCATTATTTTATTAGATACATTAACTCATGAAATTGAACTTATATATACAACGATGTATTTATATGATATAATGTAAATAACAGTGTCTATTTACCATCATTAGTACCCTGTTTATTATTCCTAATCTCAATGCTTTCCTATCATTATTAATTTTACTCTCTCTCTCTCTCTCTCTCTCTCTCTCTCTCTCTCTCTCTCATCTATTTCCTTCTCATATCTCTATCTACTTCTCTCTCTCTCTTACTTCTCTCTCTCTCTCTCTCTTCTCTCTCATCTCTTCTACTCTCTCTCCTCTCTCTCCTCTCGCTACTCTCCTCGCTTCGCTCTCGCTCCGCTCATTATATTTCTCTCTCTCTCTCTCTCCCCTCCCTCTCTCTCTTCTCTCTCGCTCTCGCTCTCTCGTCTCTCGCCGCTCTCGCTCTCGCTCGCTCTCGCTCTCTCGCTCTCGCTCGCTCTCGCTCTGCTCGCTCTCCTCCTCTCTCGCTCGTTTCCGCTCTCGCTCTCTCTCTCTCTCTCTCTCTCTCTTCTCTCTCTCTCTCTCTCTCTCGCGCCTCTCTCTCTCTCTCTCTTCTCTCTCTCTCTCTCTCTCCACTTCAGTTATCTTCTCACATTGCCATTAGCTTATTGCCATTACCTCCTTGTTGTGGTTCACGTTCGTCTAATAACGTAAACATTCGATCTGTTTATCTTGCTCCCCATCAAACAACTTTACCTTGAACCACTTTCCTTCCCAATACTCTTCCCTTCTTCACGTACAATGTCCCTTCGCCTCAGGTAATGGGAAAGGACCTCAATCAAGTTAAATGCAATGTAAAGTATCAGGTTCTCCAGCTAGTTACTTCTCTCTGCACACAAGCAATATTTTGTCATTTATTTTCCTTATTTGTTTTTGCTTGCTATTTTTTTGTTGTTCTTCTTCAGTGCCTTGGATAATAATGGTTTGGGTAGAAATGGGGAATGAATGGAAGAAATCAATAAGCTATTTTATGTTTGGTTTGTCGTACAGCAAAATTTAATGTACTGTTTGTAGTATAGTTCAAGTGAGTGCTCGGCTATTTAACCTTGGCTTCAAAGGGATGACCTCTGTGTAGTTTATGACCTCCTGATTATGAGTGTGTATATTTGAGTGCAGGAAATGTTGAGTTCAGAGAAGGTTAAGAAACAGATTTGTATTACTCTCTCGTCTCTCTCACTCTCTTCTCTCCTCTCTTTCTCTCTCATCCTCTCTCTCTCTCTCTCCTTCTCCTCTCACTCGCCTCTCTCTCTCTCTCTCTCTCTACTCTCTTCTCTCTCCCACTATCTCTCTCTCTCTCTACTTAGTCTCTTCAGGTAATCTCTGTCTCTCCTCTTATCTCTCTCTCTATCTCCTCTCTCATCTCTCTCCGCTCTTCTTCTTATTCATATCTTACTATGTTTTGAGAGAACGCTGTTCTATATTCTATATCAATCGGTTTTGTATTGAGTCTTTTGGCACACGCCATGTTCTACATTCGAATCACCTTTATCTACTACACCACACACCACCACACACACACACACACACACACACACACACACACCACACGCACGCACGCACGTGGAGGAGTGGAGTGGAGTGGATGGGTGGGCGTCTTGGTGGAGGATCGCGTTGCCTTTTGGTTAACTCTGCCTCAACTTAGAGCTGACGGGAAAAGTTTGGCAGAACCCGCTCCAGCACGTCTTTGGGCCTCCTCCTCCTCCTCCTCCTCCTCCTCCTCCTCCTCCTCTTTATCCTACTCCTCCTACCCCTTATCTACCTCTCCTTCCTACTACTCCTCCTTCTACTACTACCTCTCCTCTTTTTATCTCCTTCTCCTCCTCTTACCCTCTTTCTAACTCTCCTCCTCCTCCTCTTTCAACCCCTCCTTCTTCTCCTCCTACCCTCTTTTCTACCCTCTCCTCCTCCTTCCCTCTTCCTAACTCTCCTCTTCATACCCTCTTTTTACCTCTCCTCCCCCTCGTCCTCGTCTTTGGGCCTTAACTACTACTTCCTTCCCTTCCTACCCCCCCTCCTTCACCCCCTCCTTCTCTTTGGGTCTTAACCACTACTTCCTTCCCTTCCTCCTGCCTTCTTCATTTCTTCCTTCCTTCCTTCTACCTTTCCCCCTCTTTGACCACAACCGAACCCTTACTTCCTTTCTATGTTTTTTTTCTTTTCTACCTTCTATCTTTCCTTCCTTCCTTCTTTCCTTCCCTCTTTTCTGCCTTATTTCTATCTTTTCTTCCTTCCTTTTTTCAGTAATTCATTCTTTGTCTTTCCTTCCTGTTATCCTTCCTTCCAACTCTTTCTTTCATCTTACTTCTTCCTTTCTTCCCTCCCTACTTCTCTCCTTTTTGCCAAATTCCTTCGCACCCCTTCCTACTCTCCTTCCTTCCTTCCTTCCCTTCCTTCTCTCCTTCCTCTGTTCTTCCTCTTCTCTCCTTCCCTCCTCTCCTTCTTCCTCCTCTCCTTCCTTCCCTCCTCTCCTTCCTTCCCTTCCTTCTCTCCTTCCTCTGTTCCTTCCCTCCTCTCCTTCCTTCCCTCCTCTCCTTCCTTCCCTTCCTTCTCTCCTTCCTCTGTTCCTTCCCTCCTCTCCTTCCTTCCCTCCTCTCCTTCCTTCCCTTCCTTCTCTCCTTCCTCTGTTCCTTCCCTCCTCTCCTTCCTTCCTCCTCTCCTTCCTTCCCTCCTCTCCTTCCTTCCCTCCTCTCCTTCCTTCCCTCCTCTCCTTTCCCCCCTTCCTTCTCTCCTTCCTCTGTTCCTTCCCAATAGCACCACCCTCCTCCTCCTCCTGCTCCTTCCGTGTTGCCTTCCCCTATTACCTCTCCTCAACTGTATCACCTCCTTCTCCTCCTTCTCCACCTCCTCTTTCGTAATTCCTCCTCTTATCGTGTCTCTTCCTTCACCCTCCTTCCTTTCCCCGATCCTCCCTAAGCTGTGTTGATGGGGGGGGGAAACCCTTTCAGGGGGAGGCAGGGGGGATGGAAAGGGGAAAGGTAAAAAAGTTAGGTGTTTTGGAAGAGGGGAAAAAGACCGAAAAGGCAGGGAGAAGAGAGAGGGGAGAGGAAAAGTGAGAGAGAGAACGAGAGAGAGAAAAAGGGGGAGAGAAAAGAAAAGGAGAGAGAGGAGAGAGAGAGAGGGAAAAGAGAGAGAGAGAGGGGTGTTGGAAAAATGGGGGAAAGGGGAATTGGTCAAAAAAGAAACCGGAGGAAATGCTTAAATAAGAATTTGGGTTTAAAATGCGGGAGATCGGAAAGAGGGGAGAAAAAAGGAGGAAGGAAGAGATTTCTGGTATACAATTTGGGAGGAGGAGGAGGAGGAGGGAAGAGGAGGGAAGGGGAAAGAAGGAAAAAGGGAACAAACTTTTTAGGCAATAGTGTGTGTGTGTGTGTGTGGAATGCTGAGGAAAGATGGAAGATATTTAAAGATTGTTGATAAAAAGGAAAGAGAGACTAGACGGAACATGTGAGAGAAAATTTAAGAGACTAGATGAAAGAAGTGAAGGAAAAAAGGTCGAACATGACAATGAAATTAAGCCTGTGAAGAACTACTAGACGGAAAAAAGGGAAAATGGAAAAATAATGGAACACATCAGAAAAAAAAAAGGGAAAACCCTTTTGACATCAGGGCCCGAAGAAGAAAATCCCAAAAAAGAGAAGTAAAAAGGAGGAGATTGATGGATAAAAAAAAATGGACTGAAAAAGATTTTTGAAGCGAAAGGTTAATAGGGGGGAAAAAAAAATCGTAACGGGCCAAAAAAGATGGAAAAAAAGGGGAAATTTTAATTTTTTAAAACAAGTTAGGACAAAAAAAGTAAAGTTGTAAAAAAACCCGATGGGGGCAAGAGGGGAAAAAAATAAAAAGAGAGAGAGAGAGAGAGAGAGAGAGAAGAGAGGAGGGGGGGAAATGAGAGAGAGAGAAAAGGAAAAAAAATTTATCGTGGCTGTTTTAAGGGATTTTGTTTGCTGGAAGGGGAAATTTTTAAAAGGGTAAAAAAGGGGCCAGAGTAAAAAAAAAAGGAGCGAGGGAAAACATGATTAAGAGAGAGAGAGGGGAAGGAAAAGGAGAAGAGAGAGGGGAGAGAGAGGAGAAAAATGAGAGGGGGAAGAGAGAGAGAGAGAGAGAGAGGAAATGTCAGGCAGCAGCGGAAAAAATTAAAAAAGGAAAGGAGTTTAAGAACCCCCCCCAAAAAAAAAGGGTCGGGAAAATGGGGAAAAAGGGTTTTAATGGAGTCGAGAGAGAGAGAAAAAGGAGAAAAAAAGAGGAGGAGAGAGAGAGAGAGAGGGGAGGGGGGGTGTAAATTCCTTTGTGTCAGATGCCCCCTTGCCCCCTCTGTCGGGCAAAGGGTACTGTTTACACGTTTTTCTTCCTTTACATATTTGACCTTTCTTTGCTGTGTCGTGACCCTTTTTAAATTTTTCTTAAAAATTTTTTTTTGCCTATTAACTTCCTTTTTGGTTTTTTTTAAAAAATTTCCCCCCCCTCTCTCTCTCTCTTTTTTTTTTTTTTTTTTTTCCTTTTTTCCCCCCCTTTTCCCCTCTTTCTCTTTCCCCCCCCCCCCCCTCTTTTTTTCTTTTTTTTTTTTTTTCCCCCCCCCCCCTTTTTCTCTTCCCCCTTTTTTTTTTTTTTCCTTTCCCTTTTTTCCTTTTTCTCTCTTTTTCCCCCTTTTTTGCCCCCTTTCCCTTTTTATTTTTTTTTTCTTTTTCCCTTTTTTTCCTTTTTTTTTTTTTTTGGGTTTTCCCCCCTTTTTTGGGTTTTTCCCCTTTTTTTTTTTTTTTGGTTTTTTTTTTTCCTTTTTTTTTTTTTTTTTTCCCCTTTTTTTTCCCCTTTTTTTTTTTTTACCCCTTTTTTTTTTCTTTGTTTTTTTTTTTTTTTGGGTTTTTTTCCCCTTTTTTTTTTTTTTAAAAAAAAAAAAAACCTTTTTTTTTTTTTCTTTTTTAAAAAATTTTTTTTTTTTCGTTTAAATTTTTTTTTTTTTTTTTTTTAAATTTTTTTTTTTTTTTTTTTTCCCTTTTTTTTTAAAATTTTTTTTTTTTTTTTTTTCCCCCTTTTTTTTAAAAAAACAAATTTTTTCCCCCTTTTTTTTTTTTTTTATTTTTTTTAAAAAAAATTTTTTTTTTTTTAAAATTTTTTTTCCCCCTTTTTTTTTTTTTTTTTTTCTTAAATTTTTTCCTTTTTTTTCTTGCCTTTTTTCTTTTTCTTTTTCCCTTTTTCCCCCTTTTTTTTTCTTTTATTTTCTCTCTCTCTCTCTCCCCTTTTTTCTCTTCTCTCCCTTTTTCTCTCTCTCTCTTTTTTCTTTTTTTCTCTGTCTCTTTTTTTTTCTCTCCCCCCCCCTTCTCTCTCTTTCTCTCTCTCTCTCTCTCTCTCCCCCTTTTTTTCCCCCCCCCCTCTTCCCCTTTTTTCCCCCCCCCCCTTTTTTTTTTTTTTTTTCCCCCCCCCTCTCTCTCTCTCTCTCGGGTTTCCCCCTTTTTCCCCCCCCTTTTTCCCCCCCCCCCCTTTCCCCCTTTTTTTTTTTTTTTTTCCCCCTTTTTTTTCCCCCTCTTTTTCCCCTTTTTTTTCCCCCCCCCTTCCCCCTTTTTTTAAAACCCCCCCCCTTTTTTTTTTTTTTTAAAAATTTTTTTCCCCCCCCTTTTTTTTTTTTTTTTTTTTAATTTTTTTTTCCCCTTTTTTTTTTTTTTTTTGGTTTTTTTTTATTTTTTTTGTTTTTTTTTTTTTTTTTTTTTCCTTTTTTTTCCCCCCCTTTTCCCCCCCTTTTTTTTTTTTTAAGGGTTTTTTTTTTTTTTTTTTTTTTTTTTTTTTGTTTTTTTTCTTGGTATTTTCTTTTATATTAATGTTCAGTTTCTTTTTTCCCATAATTATTTAAAACTCGATTTATTATTTAATTACAATTATTTAAAACTCGACAATTATTTAAAACTTCAACAATTTCAGTCACTTGAGGTAATTGTTTTATATTTTTTTCTAATGATATATAGTGTATTTATTTTTTCTTCGCTTGTTTTGCTTTTTCTTATCTTTACATTCGTTCATCTGTGTATATTTCTTCTCGTAGTATTATCTCTCTCTCTCTCTCTCTCTCTCTCTCTCTCCTCCTCTCTCTCTCTCTCTCTGTCTCTTCTCTTCTTCTCTTCTCTCTCTCTCTCTCTCTCTCTCTCTCTCTCTCTCTCTCTCTCTCTCTCTCTCTCTCTCTCTCTCTCTCTCTCTCTCTCTCTCTCTCTCTTCTCTCTCTCTGCTCTCTTCTCTGCTCTCTTCTCTCTGTCTCTCTCTGTCTCTCTCTCTGTCTCTCTCTCTGTCTCGTCTCTTCTCTCTCTCTCTCTCTCTCTCTCTCTCTCTCTCTCTTCTCTCTCTCTCTCTCTCTCTCTCTCTCTCTCTCTCTCTCTTCTCTCTCTCTCTCTCTCTCCTCTCTCTCTGTCTCTCTCTCTCTCTCTCTCTCTCTCTCTCTCTCTCTCTCTCAGCACGTGACCTCTCCTGGTATTGGCTTAACCATAGTAAACAACCCCATGTATAGACCGAGGCACCATCTTTAGTATGTGAGTTTTGAGTTCTAGTTCCCCATCTTCTTTGTTCCCTATCCTCTTCTTTGCTATTTTCCTTGGCCTCGTCTGTCTTCTCATTAATTTATCATTGTTTTCCTTGTCCCTCTTCTTTTTTCTGTCTTCCTTTTCATTGTTTTTCCTTGTCCTCTTCTCTATCTTGTCTTCTATATAGTTATTGTCCTTAATTTCGTATCTATCCTGTTTTATTTTTTCATTATTTTCCATGTTTTGTCTCTGTTTTATCTTATTTTTCGTTGTAATCTTTTTTGTTGTTGCTTCCTTTGTTCTCGTATCTGTCCTGCCTTCATTTCCTGTCCGTTGTTTTTTTCTATTCCTCTAACCTGTCTTTTTTTTTTTTGTTATTTTCCATGTCTATGTCCTTTGTTTTCTCTAGTCTATTCTCTTTCTTGCCGTTTTCCTCGTTCTCGTTGCAGTCTTGTCTTCTGTTTTGTTATTTTCCTTGTTATTGTCTATATCTTGTCTTCTCTTTCGTTATTTTCCTTATTTTCGTCTACATTATTTCTTCTTTTTCGTTATTGTCCTTGTCCTATACTCTATTTTGTCTTCTTTTTCGCAGTTTTCCTCGTCCTCGTCACTATCTTGTTTTGTTTTCGATGTCCTCACCCTCTGTTTATATAATAGCTTCGTTCTCCACCACCTCCCCACCCAGCAACTGACTAACCTTGGCCCTGGGTGTCGAATATTTGGCACCACGCACAGGAAGAGCCGCAGCGATGCAGGAAGAGCCGCAGCGATGCTTGTACAGGGGATGGCACTTGTCTCAGCCTGGTGTGGGGTGAGGGAAGGGATGAGGGGTGTGTGTGAGGGAAGGGATGAGGGTGTGTGTGTGTGAGGGATGAGGGTGTGGTATGAAGGAGGGAAGGGGATGAGGGTGTGGGATGAGGGAAGGGAAGAGGGATGGGGATGAGTGTATGTGTGTGTGAGGGATGAGGGTGTGGTATGGAGGAGGGAAGGGAAGAGGGATGAGTGTGTGTGTGTGTGTGTGTGTGAGGGAAGGGATGAGGGTGTGGTTTGAGGGGAGATGAGTTTGGGTATTAGGGGCGTTGAGGCTGGCCATTGGGTGTGAGGGGAACGGTGAGTGTGGGCGTGTGAGGGGAGATGAGTCTGGGAGAGCGATGGTGGTGCGATAGAACAGGTAACTATAGGTAACCGAGGAGTAGGGATGAAGGAAGAGTGAAGGTGAGGGGATAATGCAAGGGCTGAAAGAATGAGGGGAGGGAGGAAAGAATAGAGGCAAGTAGAGGTCTTACGAAAAATATGTAGACTATTTATAGGTAAGGGAGGGAGCGAGGGAGGAAAAATATAATAAATAAACGGGAAAATGTGTGATGAAAGATATTGACAGCCAAGAATGTTAAAAAAAAATCTGTAATAACGAAAACATGTTATCAAGAATTTGTCGACGGACGACGACGAGGAGGAGGAGGATTACAAAATAATGCAAAGGAGGTTTCAAACAGCAACATATATATATACTACAGGCTGCACTTGGATGTACTATAAAAATGTTTACTACACTAGCTGACGTTAATTAAGAGTGTGAGGAGTATTATAGTAAAGCAGAAGTCTCCTCCTCACCCACTCACTCTTGCCGAATAGGAGAGAGATTAACAATGTTTTTTTATGAGAGGAGAAGGAAATCAATGGCACAATCTATTTTTAGCTTTACTAAGTACGTACGTGTGTGTGTGGGCGTGTGGACACTGAACGCGAAGGGGGTGATGTGGCTGAATTGGCTGCCGCTATTTAGGGTGAAAGCAGTCAATCAGGCCCCAGTGTCATTCAATCCACTGTGGAAATGTACTGAACTTACCCTTACTAAACGCCGTACATCGTTTACTCCTTTCCTCAGTAGACCCTAGATACCAAGGCCAAGGGAATTAAAATATATTCTCTCTATTCTCGTTGGCCTTGCTAGATACCTTAAATCTCGAAGATGGTCTGTTAAATATCAGTACCTTCAGTGAACCGCAGCCACATGTCAAAAGTGGAAGTACTGACCGATAAATGGTGGTTATCTGTGCCTGTGTTTATGAAAAGGGTCATAATTTAAGTGTTTTTATGATGTAGGTATAGTGTAGATATGGGCGCTCAGTGTAGATATATAGAAAAGGGTCATAATTTAAGTTGTTTTTGATTAGGTAAGTGTGTGTGGGCTCATGTAAATTAAAAAAGGGGTCTATTAATGTTTTTGTGAGTGGGATACTCAGCCTACGTTCGGATAGTGTAGGTGGATCAGTGTAGATTATAGGAAGGATGGTGCGGGGGCCCCTGCTCCCCCGCTGCTTAACACCACTGGGGAGGAGGGAGGGAAGCATTTTAGGAAAGGGTAAGGGAAAACGTCAGGAGGATTTCTGGGGGTGAGAGAGAAGAGAAAAGAGAAAAAGGAGAGAGGAGAGGAGAAAGAGAGAGAGAGAGAGAGGAAGGAATAACCGGTAGGGAAGATGGAGAGTTAAGAGAATATAGGGAGGGAAAGAGTAAAAATATTGATGGAAGGAGCAAAAGAGAAAGATAGGAAAAATAATATCCTGAGGGAAAGACGGGAAGAATTATAGACGAAGGGGAGAAGGAAGATAGATAGAACAAAAAGGTAGGGAGATAAATAATTATTCTTATGGAAGGGAGAGGGGACCCAAAAAAGGAAAAGAGGAGAAAAAAGGGTTAAAAGGGGGAAAAAATGGAAAAAGGGAGAAGGAGGAAGGGTAAGGAGGGAGGAGGAACCATGGAAAGAACAATTAGGTGACTCATATCCTGTGTGTTGGAGGGAAGAAATCCTCCCCTCCCTCCTTCGGATTCCCACCCCCCCCCCCCCTTTCCCCCTTTTTCCCCCTCCTCCTCCCCTCCTCTCCCCTCCCCTTCCCCCTTTCCCTTCCTCCCCTCCCCCCCTTTTTCCTTCCTACCCCCCCCCTCTTTTTTTCCTTTATACTAATTTTTTCCTTCTCTTCCTCTTCCTCCTCTTCCTAACCTTTTCCCTCTCACCTCATTCCTGTTCCCGTCTTCTCTTCCTTTCTTCTCCTATTCTTTTTCCTCTCTCTCTCTCTCACTCTCTCTCTCCTCTTCTCTCTCTCTCTCTCTCTCTCCTTCTCCTCTTTTCTCTCTCCTCTCTTCTCTCTCTCTCTCTCTCCGGGATATTTTGAATTTTACTATCGTGTTTGCGTCCGGTTTATGATTGTGGTTTTGTGCTTTGTCTGTCTATCTATATGTCTGTCTGTCTGTCTGTCTGTCTATCTATCTATATGTCTGTATGTCTGTCTGTTTGTATTTCCGAGCTTTTACTGTAGCTGTAATACGAACATAATCCACTAATACCAATAACAGAGCTACTTTACTATTTACTATATTCACAGTTATTATGTTGTTGAATCATCATTATCACTATATTATCATTTTTTTAAATTATTAGTCATTAGTGGAAAGTAAGGCATACATGGTGATGCAAATATCGAAAAAAAATAGAAGAAAATAGAATGGTAATATTATGAAGACATAGACGAGGTAAACGCAGTCAAGCATCACCAGCAGGAAGAAGTTAATCGTCCTTTGTTAGGTGAAAATAGACAGCAGCGGAAATATATAGGAAACGAGGAAGATATTGAGTTTTAAGTTTTAACCTGATATTATTTTGGTTTGAATCATTATAAAAATCGATCAATGAATATACGTCTAAGAGAAAGAGATACATACAGCTACACAGTAAGTGGTAATGAAAGTTACTAAAATAAATTTGCGTCAATTGTATGCATGTAAGGTAAAGTAAGGTGGATAGGAGAAGTAATGAAATGATAGGCCTAAGTGGATGAAATATATAAGAAAGATCAGTAAAATTAATGTAAAACACACACACACACACCCACACACACACACACACAACACCCACCCACCCCCCCACCCCCCCACCCCCCCCCAACACACACACAAACACCACACACACACACACACACACACACACACCCACACACACACCCCACACACACAAAACACACACACACACACACACACACACACACACACACACTGCAGTCAAATACAACAGCAAAAAAGCAACAACAAAACTTTAACATTTCCTCTGATTTTGTTGTTGTTTGTTTGTTTGTTCGTCACGTTTCTCCGTGTAAGTTTTCTATTTCTATATTTTTGTTCTTTATGTGAATTTT
>JACEEZ010012188.1:150000-222500 GCA_016584305.1 Chionoecetes opilio | reverse complement strand
TTACACATCCATGCACATTAAATTCATAAACTTTTACGAGGGTATGTATATATTTTTTCAGGCAGTTAAGTTTCTGCATTCACACCAGGATAAAATTCCCACGACAAACTTTTTCTCCTACGCACATACATTTTTTCCTTCCGAATAATATTTTTTCTCATAACTTCAAGAGTCTGGAAATTATTTGTATTGTCTGAAACAACACTTCAGGCTTGACATCCCACGTGCCTCTTATTTACATTTTGTTTATTAATTTATTATACACGTATTTCTCTGTGCAGGCGCGCGGAGACACATTTCTGGGCGGCGTGTCACACCATTCCAGGAGCAATTTTTTTTTTTTTTTTTTAAGTGACAGGAACTACCACGTGTAGGTCTCACGGCCTCTTGTAGCTTCCTTATTTTCTAATGTTCTTAACTATTTTGATGAGACCGATTTGATTCCTAAGTATCACTATAACCTAATAATGTTAACTAGGGGGAAGGACGAACCGCTGCTGCATGTTTTGTTTTATATTTTTTCCTATGTAACAAAACTAATCCATTCTTCTAGCAGTAGCATTCGTCTTTATAGTAAGTAGTATAGTAGAATAGTAAGTAGTAGAAGTAGTAGCATAAGTATGTACGCGTATATGAAACTACAAAACTCAGTAGCCATTAAATTTCAGTAGCTATTATGAACGAATCCATTCTTCTACCAGTAGCATTCTTTTTTATAGTAAGTAGTAGTAGTAGTGGTAGCAGTAGTAGTAGTAGTAGTAGTAGTATAGTAGTAGCATAAGTATGTACACGTAAATAAAACTACAAAACTCAGTAGCCATTAAACTTCAGTAGCTATTACGTGTGTTTTCGTTTTGCTTTTATATTTAATCCATATTTTTGTTAGCGCCTCATCCGATTACCCCGAGCCCGCGCGTCGAGTCTTCAGGGGCGCTCGAGGCTGTTCTAATATTTGAGCGGAAATTGTGCAAGTTTCTCAATCCACTTTTAGTATAATTTAAACTTTTGGAATGGGGTGCATATTCTCGCCTTTCCTTTCCAATATCCCCAACCCCCCGTCCCGCCCCCCTTTACCTGCCTTACCCCCAACCCCAACCCCCTCTACCTCCTTGCCTTACCCCCCAACACTACACTACCCCAACCCCTCTCTCTCCACCCCTTTATCTCCTCACCTTTCCCCTCCCCTCTCTCTCTATTTCCCTCCTTCCCTCCTTTTCCCTCCCGTCCCCTCTTTCCCTCTCTTCCTCCCCTGTCCCTTCCCCTTCTCTCCGTCCCCTCCCATCCTTTCCCCTCTCTCTCTCCGTCCCCTCCCGTCCTTTCCCCTCTCTCTCTCCGTCCCCTCCCGTCCTTTCCCCTCTCTCTCTCCGTCCCCTCCCGTCCTTTCCCCTCTCTCTCTCCGTCCCCTCCCGCCCTTTTCCCCCTCTCTCTCTCCGTCCCCTCCCGTCCTTTCCCCTCTCTCTCTCCTTCCATATTTCTCCCTCACCTTTCCCTTCCCCTCTCGCCCTGCTCTTCTTCCCTCCCATCTTCCCCCCCCCTCTCTCTCTCTCCGCCCCTTCCTC
Source organism: Chionoecetes opilio (assembly GCA_016584305.1). Classification (NCBI taxonomy): domain Eukaryota; kingdom Metazoa; phylum Arthropoda; class Malacostraca; order Decapoda; family Majidae; genus Chionoecetes; species Chionoecetes opilio. The sequence goes on along the minus strand of JACEEZ010012188.1, from coordinate 220,941 downwards.
CCATCCCTCCCTCTCCTTCCCCCTCCTCCCTTTCCCCCAATCCTTCCTGCTGTGGCCCCAAAACCCGCCCTACAAGTGTCGCCGATTCAACATTCTCCTCATGAAGCGACAGGCGGCGACACAAGTTAGGGAAGGGGCCCACAGATCCATCTTTTGACGCTCCTCTCGCCTTTACAAACATTCCCGCCGTGTGGTCGTGCTGGGAAAACCAAACCATACCACGTACAACTATTTTTTTTTCGTCTTTTCAATCCTCTTTTCTAACTTTTATTCGGAATACTTTGTTGTGTGGGTTGGCTAGCGCGTCGGGGGTCAACACTTAGATTCAGTAGCATGGTTGGCTGAATTATGGGTTCCGTGAGACTTTTTTTTCATTGGATTGCTTTACTGTGTTTGTGTAGGCTAAGTGGTGGTGGTGGTGGTGGTGTTGCCTGGTGTTGTCTTTTGTGTTGAAGGTATGCACAACAATTTGAACCTGGGATGAAGAGAGATGGCTGTGTGAATTGATGAGAGAGAGAGAGAGAGAGAGAGAGAGAGAGAGAGAGAGAGAGAGAGAGAGAGAGAGAGAGAGAGAGAGAGAGAGAGAGAGAGAGAGAGAGAGAGAGAGAGAGAGAGAGAGAGAGAGAGAATACCTTTAAAAGATTTTTCTCCACTATTCAAAGCTAGTCATAAAACTTTCATCACATTTTTTCTGAAAACATCCAGACAAATAGGATTTTCAGTATCAAGTGAAACAAAAGTTAACGGAACATGTGTAATTGAGGCGCGTGTCTTGATGTTAGTATTATTTTTATTATTGTTACCGTTATACCAACCTACTGCTGCTGTTACTACTACTACTACTACTACTACTGATACTACTACTACTTTACTTATACTGCTATAATTACTACTTCTATTACTACTACTTATATTACTACTACTACTACTACCTCTGCTGCTGCTGCTGCTGCTACTACTACTATTACTACTACTACTACTACTACCTCTGCTGCTACTACTACTACTACCTCTGCTGCTGTTACTACTTATACAACAACTACTACAACTACTACTACTACTACAACTACTGTTACTATTCGAGACATAGGGGGTATTCTGGCAATACATTTTATTTCTTGCAAGCCCTCAAACTATACTAAGGGACTACTGTGGAGGGTTGAAAATCCCTTCTTTGGGTAAATATTTGCCTCAACTATAGAACTCAGCGCTTAGATCTCGTCTTTTTTCCGGTTTTTTTTTATCAGAATCGTTATCTTTCTATTTTCTGTTCTTTCTGCTTCTTTCCTGTTTCCACATCGTATGAGAAGGAAAATATATAATATCCTTCTTGTTGTCTCTTGTTTGTCGTTTTACTATTACTATTTTTCATTATAAACTCACAACAAAGGTCTTACTAAAATAATCCAATCACTCGGGATATTGTTTCAAAGTTTTGTATTTAATGGATGACATTAAGTTGTACTCCATATCTCTTAAACCTCTCTTCTCAGTCTTCCTGTTCTTCCTCCTCTTCCTCTTTCTTTTCCTCTTCCTTCTTCTCCTTTTCCTTCTTCCCTTCTCTTTCTCTTCCTCCTCTTCCACTCCACACTCCGTTTCCCTTCTCTCCTTCCACCTCGTTCCTCTTCCACTTCCTCCGTTCTCCTTCTCTTCTTCTTCCTCCTCCGTCCCCCTCCTCTTCTTTCTCCCTCTCCGTCCTCCTCTTCCTCCTTCCTCTTCTTCCTCCTCGTCCTCGTCCATCGTTCTCAAGCGGCTGAAGTAATACTGACAGCCACTAGACTCTTCCTTCCTTTCCCTTCAAACACATATAGGAACGATCGTCTTGCCAATGTATACTGCTAAGCTCTCTCTCTCTCTCTCTCTCTCTCTCTCTCTCTCTCTCTCTCTCTCTCTCTCTCCTCTCTCTCTCTCTCTCTCTGTCTGTCTGTCTGTCTGTCTGTCTGTCTGTCTGTCTGTCTGTCTGTCTGTCTGTCTGTCTGTCTGTCTGTCTGTCTGTCTGTCTGTCTGTCTGTCTGTCTGTCTGTCTCTCTCTCTCTCTCTCTCTCTCTCTCTCTCTCTCTCTCTCTCTCTCTCTCTCTCTCTCTCTCTCTCTCTCTTCTCTCTCTCTCTCTCTCTCTCTCTCTCTCTCTCTCTCTCTCTCTCTCAGGCGTATAATGCGTTGATGGGCATCGTAAACTCTCACTTTTCACCCACATTATTGCAAACTCAGGCCTTTTTACGCCCGTGATCTACAATGTCCTGTCGCCGCATCATCTGTTTTATGTAACGCAGCGCCCCCCGACCCATAACATCACTCGCGGTATTAGATAAAAGGGTGTTTTGATATGTTTTTACGGTGTGATGACCCTTGTGTTGTGTTGTTCATGCGTGGGTATAGGGATATGGTATGATGAGCCACGTTTATTCATTCATGTATGCATTGCTTATTTTTTTATGCAGTGAATCCGTGTTGTTACTGGTGGGGTTTTTTATATATATTTTTTGGTGTATGATTATTTTGTTTCAACGTCAATTTCCTGTTGTTTGTGTGTGTGTGTGTGTGTGTGTGTCGGCGTTGGGGAGGGGGTGGGGAAGGTTAGTGTTGTCTCAAATAGCAGCTGAGGGGACGATGGAAAAGCAGTTCATTCGCCTTGTATGAAGTGACAGCGAAAAACAGTCACGGCGCCGACATGAAACTGTAATTTTTTATCACCTTGGCCACCACATATATCATAAATATATCATAAATCATAAATTATATCATAAATATCATATCATAAATATATATCATAAATTTGTATATATTTTCATTTTATTATAATTAGCATAAACTTTTGTTACGTATTGTGGACCTGTAAACTATGCAATCACTCAAACGTGATAGATCATTTAGAATATTACCACTGCAAAAACGTAAAAAAAAAAAAAAAATGTATACATGCAAGTTAATCTTTCCAACATATGTCACACAGTTAGACGAAAAGATAAAAAGAGTGAAAAACATAGAAGCCTCAAAGTAGACAGACACGTATACAGAGTGGCCAAACGTATGACCAAAACTCAACACCTGCCAGGACCTTCGATAAGCAAGGCACACAAGGGTGTCACGTTCCCGGCGAGGCCCAGCACACCCCAGGACCCCTTCACCCCCCTCACCCATCTTCGTCAGGCGCTCGGTGCAGGAGGGAAAAATGACCTCCCTTCCTGCTCCCTTCCTCCCTCCTACAATCTCTCTCACTCCATCTTCCTTCCTACCCTTCTTTTTCTTCGTCTTCTCTCTCCACCTTCCCTCCCTCTTCCTCCTTCCCTTTCTCCTTCAGTCTTCTCTCTTCTTTCCTCCCATCGAGAGAGAGAGAGAGAGAGAGAGAGAGAGAGAGAGAGAGAGAGAGAGAGAGAGAGAGAGAGAGAGAGAGAGAGAGAGAGAGCGCATATTATAAAGAACCTGGACATAGTGTGGACGTAAGACTAAGAGAAATAATCAGTATCCTGTTCCTCCTCCTCTGCTTCTCTTCCTGCACTGTGTTATAATAACAGACAACAGAAACACAACACCCAACTCAAGAGTGATCGAAGAGTTGTATCGCGATGGCAGCGATAACAACAACAAATAAAAGTCCAATGAATCACTAGTTAGTGGCCATTGATGCAGTGCTTGAGCAGCAAATATGTAACAGTTGTTAAGGTGATGCAGTTCAGTGAGGGTCAACAGAAAATATCAATATAATAATATGTGACTGTAATAGCCATGATCAAATGATAATGTCACTTGCGTCTATATTTTTGGTGATGCAAGACACAAACAGCGTGACTGTGTATGGGCTAGACAGTTTTTCTGTCTCGTTGGACACAACCTTCCACCACCATCCCATTTTTTATGGTCAAACTGGCCATCGAAGCCCAACTGGCCATCCTCCACGAGGGCGTGGAGGGACGCGAGGCCCCACACCACCCTCATGGGGATGGTGCGTAGGCGTCTGTCCACTGCCTGGTGACTGGTGAGGCAGGCCTCCCCAAGGGACCCCCTTGAGGAGTGTTGTTTCCCCGTCGGCGACAGGTGGCTGGAGGTGCCCCTGGTGGTGGGCATGCAGGAGCGCCTGGCCTGCTTGGAGAGGTAGGTCCAGGAGGCTGAGCGAGAGCACAAGGCCTTTGTGTTCTGGCTCGTGGTAGGCGTGAGCGATGGTGGTGGCAGGCAGGGTCTTGGGCACGGCACCACCGCCGCCACGAAAAAGGATGCAACGCAGTGGTGGTGCGGGAAACACACGGTCAGCTGTCTCAAGGGGACGCCCAACACTGCGTGGAGACCCGGCCCTGTCCCCTGGAGCGACGCGTCTTCGTCGCGGTGTTCCAGGTCATGACCAGTGACGTGCTGATGACCAGGATAGGTAAGCACATTCACTTTGTCGGTGCCGGGCTCGTTACGGGCACACGCAGGGCATTGCCCCTGCCCGCACCAGGCACAGTGCTTGAGGCTGGGGACGCAGAGGATCAGCAGGCGGCCCTCGAGTGTGCCTGCGAGGCCCAGGATTGTGGACAGCAGGCCGAGCCTGTCCTGGAGGACCCACCAGCCTCACAGGTCAAACAAGACTGCCGAGGCAGAGGAGGCCAATTGGAGGCCACCCCCCCGGTGCGGTGAAGCCTCCTGGTGCCTCAGCGGTTCATGGATCGCCTGGCGGGGCCCGACGAGGGCTTCCTCAGCGACCTGGAAGACAGCTACTCCGTCCAGGTCTTCCAGGATGCACCACGTCGCAAGTTGCGCGTCAAGGGCGGCAAGACCTGCGTGGAGATGTGTCACGTCGCCATTAAGGACTTGTTTGCGGAATGGCGGGCACGCGAGGCCGCCGCGGAGTGATCGCCTCCACCGCTTGTTTCCCTCATCGCGGATGAGGAATAGTCAACTCTTCATCACAAAGCGAGAGCCGCAGAGATGATGGGCAGCGAGGGCAGGGATAACAGGCAGGGCACGCGGCCCCTCATGCCAAGGCTGGAGGGTTTATACAGCACATGCTCACTCACCACCCTTTGGGACTTAGGTATTTACTACATCAACGTGAAAATCTACTTGTTTACTACTACTTCGGGGAGGCGGTAGCGAAGTGGTTAGCGTCTCCGACTGGCGTTCTCGGTGACCTGAGTTCGATCCCCGAAGAAACTCAAAACCTTTCTGCATCGTCGAGTGGTCTAAGAACACCCACATGCTCTGCCCATTAACTCTACCTTCGATTGCGAGTGCATCGGAGGACACGGGGGTGGCATGAGCCTCTAATCACAGGCGTCACTATAAATCCTGCCTGCGCCACCACGGACGAGGACCAACCATGACTCAAGTGAACCTCCAGAGCCTACCATCCGAGCCCTGGGTCACCACTGCCTACAGGCGCAATAGGCACAAATATGTAAAAACTACTACTCTACTACTCTACTTGTTTTACTATCAACATTATCATTACTTTTATCATTAGCATGTTTATTATTCAAAGGGCCATTATTATCTTTGTCATTATCCCTCTTTATCATTGTTATCATCATCACAATCATCTCACCAGGAGCCACGTCCAGTAAGATCGTCCTCATCATTCATAGCCTGTATTACATGAAGTCATCTCGCTTGTAGTACTTGCGAGTCTTTTGACGAAATATCATTCTTAGATATATATTTTTGCCTCTTTTTGTATTATTGTCTTCTTTCCTGTTGAAATTTAACGCCATGTCCTTCCTCAAACTTCCCTATGTAGTTACAAGTGTCTCAGGCATTTTTCTGTAACATTGAATAAAGATTAATGTTTCTTACATTCTTCTTTATTCAAAAGAATTATTTCAATGTCAGAGTAGTCAATGAATAGAACAAATCACCAGCAAATGTTGTCGAAGTCAGCACAATAACCACAATCAACGAGACGATACTATAACCAATCAGACTATATAGACGCGTACTTCAAGGTAAATTGCTTTTGATATTGCCCCCCCGAGTAATTTTATTAACATCCCCCAGATTACTAAGTTTTAGCGGTGGTTTTAATCATACTACATTCCTCTCATTCTTCAATGAAATTTCCATGTTCCAATCCTCTTTAGATGCATGATATACTTGTTCAACTGTTTTTGATATCTTGCATGTAGTTTGTTAGTTAGTAGTACGTATATGTACTTAAGCAAATACCCTCGTTATAGATCAAAGGGTCTCCTGGTACCTGTTCTTCCTATGTATTCCTATGTTATCCTTCTTCCCCACGCATTATTGGAGGACGGCTCGCTCGCATGTGGCCTTCGATTTCGTGCTGCAAAACAAAATTACGTGCAGATTGTTGTTTGCTTCGGGTAACGCCACGCCGCTTGATCTCAGACGAGCTTGTTGTGGCGTATTTTTTGTTGTGTGCTATTTGCTTGCATGAAACGTGAGTAGGTTATTGGTAGTATTCTTGGGTTGTTATCGGTAGTGGTTTTTTATATTGGTATTGTTCATTTTTCGGACCAAAGGAAATAAGAATGGTCCAGAATTTTTCTTTTTAATCTACACTTCCCTTCATGTCTTTCATTCCCCTTACTTCTCTATTATGTATCTTCAGATTTTGTTAATACATAAAAAGACACTTGATCTTTTCATGAGAATATTAGGAGTCTTTTAGATAGTCAATAATTACCTTGCAGTAATATCGTCTCGAGGGATGAAACGAAAAGTTGGGAGCCTCTTAGTCCAACGAGGCAGGATAGAAACTTGCTGAACATGTATTTTTAACATTTTTCTTTGGAGTCATCTTAAACGTTATTACTATATTTTTCATGTCTTTTTATCTATTACATTTATTATTTTTATTATTTTTATTTCTGCATTAGTGGTTTTAATTTTGTTACGTAGTGAAGAACTTACTCGTATATCGGTACACTGCTGGGTTTTTTTTTTTTGTGTGTGTGTGTGTGCGTGTGTGTGTGTGCGTGTGCGTGTGCGTGTGCGTGTGCGTGTGCGTGTGCGTGTGCGTGTGTGTGTGTGTGCGTGTGTGTGGGTATAGAGGAAGGAGAAAGATGCTTGTGAGGATGTGAGAGAGGGTTGAGGGGCAAGGGTATATTTGTGTGTGAGGTAAGGGACGCGAAGAGGAGGAAAAAGAAGAAGAGGAGGAGGAGGAGGAGGAGGAGGAGGAGGAGGAGGAGCAGGAGCAGGAGCTTGTGTTGAGGTGCTTCAGGTGAGAGATCGAGGGAGGCCGAGGTGAAGGAACACGAGGTTAAGGCGATAAAGAAAATCACTACCCTCGTAAATCCCGACACTCGTAGCGGCGGGGTAAAGAATGGGTTATCGGGCCCCGGGGAGATGGATTGCTGGGTGCACCCTTGAAACACACACGCACGCACGCACGCACGCACACACACACACACACACACACACACACACACACACACACACACACACACACACACACACACACACACACACACACACCCGCGCCCGCGCACACACACACACACACACACACACACACACACACCACACACACACACACACAGAAGAGGGGAGTAGAGAAGTAAGGAAGAGGAGGCGGAAGAGGGGAAGTAGTATTAGATGTAAAGGAGGAGGAGGAGGAGGCGAAGAGATGAATGAGTTTCTTCCACAATATTGCTACCGGTATCTTCCTTGCCTACTGGAAACTTTTCTTCATTAATATAAGCTTAGAAAGAACAAAAATATCCTTATCTATGTCTATGTTCTTGCTCCAGCCTACCATTTATAATACACTAGCCGCAAAGCCGCCCTCCGGGCGGAATTTTTGGCTAGCTCCTGCGGAGGGCTATTGGTGGGCCACCTGTGTTTGGTGGGCCATTTGGCCCACCAAACACAGACTCTCCAGATAGCCCCTTCTAACTTTCCTGAAATCATGGATGTAGAAATGTATGTATGTATTAACGCCAACCCATTCACATCACCCCCAACCCATTCACTCACCCATTACCCATTCACTCACCCATTACCCATTCACTCACCCATTACCCATCACCCCCCACCCATTCACTCACCCATTACCCATCACCACACACCCATTCACTCACCCATTACCCATCACCCCCCAACCATTCACTCACCCATCACCCCACACCCATTACCCAACACCCCACCCATTCACTCATCAATTATCCATCACCCTACATCAAGGTTTCCTCAATTCTCGCAACCCACTTTTTTCACAATTATCGCTAATAGGCTGCTAAAAAAAGAAAAAAAAGTGATCGGATCATCCCATAAGAGGGCTTAAAACCTTCCCCTGGTCAACTTGGTTCCAAAACTGTGCCATATGATGGGATTGCGCCACTGGGGACGGAACCTAGAGCGGACACACACACACACCACACACACACACACACACTTTCGCTTATATTATTATAGATACTTTTGGTGAACTTATTATTGTAGCACCAACATACCCCATTGCTTAGTGAGTGAGTTCGCTCCCTTACACTTAATGAAGAAAGTTGTGTGTGAGGGGGAGGAGGGTGACCTACACACACACACACACACACACACACATACACACACACACACACACACACACACACACACACACACACACACACACACACACACACACACACACGCCAGAAACACACACACACGCCAGAAACACACACACGCCACAACACACACCACAACACACACACGCCACACACACACACACACCACACACACACACACACACACACACACACACACACACACACACACACACACACACACACACACACACACAGGAAACACTTAATTATGACCTAGAAATATCATTGTCATCATTCCCATCCTTAAATATATCATCACTTCCTCCTCCTCTTCATTCATTATAATCATTATCATCTTAATTATTAGGAAATTATTATTATTTTGATTTATTGTGTACGAATAAGATTTATTTTTCATTGCTCGTTTATATTAATGTTTTTTCTTTTCATTCCCTTCCACAGAACTTCGAGGTTGTGCCGTACCCGAAGGCGCAGTATGGACAGTTTCACCGCGGGGATTCCTACATCGTTCTCTACGTGAGTGTTGAGAGAGAGAGAGAGAGAGAGAGAGAGAGAGAGAGAGAGAGAGAGAGAGAGAGAGAGAGAGAGAGAGAGAGAGAGAGAGAGAGAGAGAGAGAGAGAGAGAGAGAGAGAGAATGTGTTTGAATGTGTAGTGTGCATGTGTTCCATAAGAAATTGCAGTTTTCTTTCCCTCGTGTCTCATTTCCATCAATTGCTTCCTCTTCCATATTCCCCTCCTCCTCCTCCTCCTCCTCCTCCTCCTGCTTCCATTTTATTTTTTACAACTTCCTTCATGATTCTCTCTCCTAAACCTTTTCCCTTTCCACTACGTCTCCTTTTTCCCTTCCTCTCTTCCTCCTCCTCCACCTTCCCTTCCCTTCCGTTCCTCCTAGCTGTCGACATACATCCTCTCGTCCTCCTTTGGTATGTGTCCATCAATGCCTCTTTAGCGCGTGAATAGTTTTATTTACTTCATTAATGGCACCCACCCAGCCTCGTTAATACCTTTGTTTTAGTCGTCATTGTCTCGGTGTACTCAAACAAGCCTATCCCTCTATTTTTGTTCCTGCAGTTTGGACAATTGTGATCTGCCTCGTTAATTCTCTTACACGTTCGAGTATCTTTTGTTTTCTGTCCTTAAAGATCCATTTTTTTTCCGTCATGCGTGTTGTGTCGTTCAGTCTCAGCGTCGTTCCCACAATCCATTCATCCTGCTTATGCTGCCTCTCATTATTGTGTGCACGGTGTGAAATTGCAACAACAATGAAGTTATTATGAGGAGACCAGTCGAAAGTGTTAATGGAAATATGACTGAAAACTGGTGTAGAAGTGATATCATTAAAACGCACGCACACACACACACACACACACACACACACACACACACACACACACACACCACACACACACACACCACACCACACCACACCACACCACACCACACCACACCACACCACACCACACCACACCACACCCACACGATACAGCAGACTGAAGTTCCTGATCATAGATGTTACTTCTTCACCATTTTTAAACTTTTGAAGAGACTCCAGAAAAAATAAATATAAATCTCCACCATTGTGGGAAGTTGTGTTGACGCATCTCCTCCGCCAAGTTCCTGAATCACACGCTGCTGCATCCACAAAAATTGATATCATGCCGAGTTGTATGGGTCGCTTCTCAATCTGCTCCGCTGACAAACTAAACGTGAATTGCCACGCCAAATACTTTTTTCTTTAATTAAAACTTTGTGATAACTTATTGACGGGCCAAGAAATTATGAGTGACAAAAACTTTTGGGTGCCAAAAATTTCAAGTGCCAAAAAAAAATTGTGCCAAAAATGTTTTAGTGCCAAAAAATTTGTGTACCAAAAAATGTTGTGCCAAACATTTTTGAGTGCCAAACATTTTTGAGTGCCAAAAATTTTTGAGTGCCAAAAAATGTTGAGTGTCAAAAATGTAACTTTTGTTTTCTTTTGTTTAACTACAGTATGTGTACTAACATACACGGAATAGCTATACGTTACTTCATCCTGTGTTGCTTTATCTATGTAGTATGCTGTGTAAAAATATTTTAAAAAAATGGTACGTACGTATATCTTTTCATAAATAATTTTTTCCCTCTCTTCCCTTTGCACTCTGGTAAAGATAAGAAAAAGTTTGCAGGAAGAAATATGTTACTTCTCTGGGGTTTTTCATAATGCACCTTTTCACTCTCAAATTAGAACAGAACTTCAAAATAAAACAAATTAATTTCAAAATATAATAGATGAATTTTTTCTTTTAATTTGAAATTCAATATTAATTTGAAGTTGTTATTTTGATTTGAAGTTGTTATTTTGATTTGAAGTTGTTATTTTGATTTGAAGTTGTTATTTTAATTTGAAGTTATTTTAATTTGAAGTTGCTATTTTAATTTGAAGTTGCTATTTTAATTTGAAGTTCAGTTATTTTAATTTGAAGTTGTTATTTTAATTTGAAGTTCAGTTATTTTAATTTGAAGTTCAGTTATTTTAATTTGAAGTTCAGTTATTTTAATTTAAAGTTCAGTTATTTGAATTTGAAGTTCAGTTATTTGAATTTGAAGTTCAGTTATTTGAATTTGAAGTTCAGTTATTTGAATTTGAAGTTCAGTTATTTGAATTTGAAGTTCAGTTATTTGAATTTGAAGTTCAGTTATTTGAATTTGAAGTTCAGTTATTTGAATTTGAAGTTCAGTTATTTGAATTTGAAGTTCAGTTATTTGAATTTGAAGTTCAGTTATTTGAATTTGAAGTTCAGTTATTTGAATTTGAAGTTCAGTTATTTGAATTTGAAGTTCAGTTATTTGAATTTGAAGTTCAGTTATTTGAATTTGAAGTTCAGTTATTTGAATTTGAAGTTCAGTTATTTGAATTTGAAGTTGTTATTTGAATTTGAAGTTCAGTTATTTGAATTTGAAGTTCAGTTATTTGAATTTGAAGTTCAGTTATTTGAATTTGAAGTTTAGTTATTTGAATTTGAAGTTCAGTTATTTGAATTTGAAGTTCAGTTATTTGAATTTGAAGTTCAGTTATTTGAATTTGAAGTTCAGTTATTTGAATTTGAAGTTCAGTTATTTGAATTTGAAGTTCAGTTATTTGAATTTGAAGTTCAGTTATTTGAATTTGAAGTTCAGTTATTTGAATTTGAAGTTCAGTTATTTGAATTTGAAGTTCAGTTATTTGAATTTGAAGTTCAGTTATTTGAATTTGAAGTTCAGTTATTTGAATTTGAAGTTCAGTTATTTGAATTTGAAGTTCAGTTATTTGAATTTGAAGTTCAGTTATTTGAATTTGAAGTTCAGTTATTTGAATTTGAAGTTCAGTTATTTGAATTTGAAGTTCAGTTATTTGAATTTGAAGTTCAGTTATTTGAATTTGAAGTTCAGTTATTTGAATTTGAAGTTCAGTTATTTGAATTTGAAGTTCAGTTATTTGAATTTGAAGTTCAGTTGTTTGAATTTGAAATTCAGTTGTTTGAATTTGAAGTTCAGTTGTTTGAATTTGAAGTTCAGTTGTTTGAATTTGAAGTTCAGTTGTTTGAATTTGAAGTTCAGTTGTTTGAATTTGAAGTTCAGTTGTTTGAATTTGAAGTTCAGTTGTTTGAATTTGAAGTTCAGTTGTTTGAATTTGAAGTTCAGTTGTTTGAATTTGAAGTTCAGTTGTTTGAATTTGAAGTTCAGTTGTTTGAATTTGAAGTTCAGTTGTTTGAATTTGAAGTTCAGTTGTTTGAATTTGAAGTTCAGTTGTTTGAATTTGAAGTTCAGTTGTTTGAATTTGAAGTTCAGTTGTTTGAATTTGAAGTTCAGTTGTTTGAATTTGAAGTTCAGTTGTTTGAATTTGAAGTTCAGTTGTTTTAATTTGAAGTTCAGTTGTTTTAATTTGAAGTTCAGTTGTTTTAATTTGAAGTTCAGTTGTTTTAATTTGAAGTTCAGTTGTTTTAATTTGAAGTTCAGTTGTTTTAATTTGAAGTTCAGTTGTTTTAATTTGAAGTTCAGTTGTTTTAATTTGAAGTTCAGTTGTTTTAATTTGAAGTTCAGTTGTTTTAATTTGAAGTTCAGTTGTTTTAATTTGAAGTTCAGTTTTTAATTTGAAGTTCAGTTGTTTTAATTTGAAGTTCAGTTGTTTTAATTTGAAGTTCAGTTGTTTTAATTTGAAGTTCAGTTGTTTTAATTTGAAGTTTAGTTGTTTTAATTTGAAGTTTAGTTGTTTTAATTTGAAGTTCAGTTGTTTTAATTTGAAGTTCAGTTGTTTTAATTTGAAGTTCAGTTGTTTTAATTTGAAGTTCAGTTGTTTTAATTTGAAGTTCAGTTGTTTTAATTTGAAGTTCAGTTGTTTTAATTTGAAGTTCAGTTGTTTTAATTTGAAGTTCAGTTGTTTTAATTTGAAGTTCAGTTGTTTTAATTTGAAGTTCAGTTGTTTTAATTTGAGGTTCAGTTGTTTTAATTTGAGGTTCAGTTGTTTTTGTTTGAAGTTCAGTTGTTTTTGTTTGAAGTTCAGTTGTTTTTATTTGAAGTTCAGTTGTTTTTATTTGAAGTTCAGTTGTTTTTATTTGAAGTTCAGTTGTTTTTATTTGAGTGAAAAGGTGTATTATGAAATTTGATGTTATATCAACAAATCAACTAGAAACCTTTCATAAGTTGTCTGTATCATAAAGACCTACGAACTTAGAAAAGAAAACACTCAAGTACTTTGGTTTAGTGTTTAGGAAAATTGCCGAGTGCTCTCCGTAATGCACTTACAAGTTTACTAGTTGCTAACTTTTATCTATTTGCTTTCAGACCAAGAACATCAAAGGCAACAAGAGCTGGGACCTGCACTTCTGGCTGGGCTCCGGGACCTCGCAGGTGAGGAAGTGTTTTGAAAGTGACCGGATTTGATGATACAGATCTGAGACCCAGAAAACAGTGATGTGATTCTGGATAAATATTCTCAAAGTTAAACCACAGTTGAAACGATCCTACTCTTTTATGCATAAGAACATCCGACTTAGTTAATTATGTTAGTGGCAGAAAACAATATTGGGATGGGGGTTGTAGTGATTGAATTGTTTTAGTGAGCACAGGTATCCTCATTCATTCATGGCGGACCCTTGACCTAGAGAACTACTGAGGTTGACCCATGTTCATGCGCAACATGAATGATCTCTCAGACTTAGTAGTCTCATTGGCTGGCTGTCAATTCCTTGCGACATCATGCGCGAGACTGCCTAATTTTGGGTCCTCGGGTCAGTTCACCTGTACTTCTCTCCATTTTGGGCGGACCATTGGACATTGACAACAATCTCTACCCACAGGATGAGGCCGGGACGGCAGCCATCAAGACGGTGGAGCTGGATGACTCGCTGGGCGGCGTGCCCGTGCAGCACCGCGAGGTGGAGGACCACGAGTCGTCCCTCTTCCTCTCCAGGTAAATTCCTCCTCCAACCTCTTCGTTCAATGAACTAGTGAATGTAACAGAATCAGACAGGTAAGCTAGTCGTGGTGTTCATGTACGTTTCCTTTGCATTTGAACATTAATTGTATTATTAGGTTGTGTATTGGAACATGTAGGCAGGACCACTCCATTGTCCAGATACATTTTTTACGTTCTTCAGAAGTCCATCATTCTCATGAATGTGGCAAGGCATGGCAGAAGGTTACTCATGGCCTGGTTGGTGACTGGATGATTAGGGAAGAAAAAGTGTGAAATTATCAGATTATACAGAAAATTAGAGATGTGTGAATAAAAGTAACAAATGTTCTGTGCCACGTTTTCACAGTTTTGAATAATACATGTAATAAACACACACACACATACACATACACACACAAAAATATTTAAAAATAAGGGGTACTCTGTAGTGTAGTGGTAGCACGCTCGGCTCACAACCGAGAAGTCCCGGGTTCGATCCCCGGGCGGAGTGGAAACAGATGGGCTGTATCCTTAGAACCCGAGCCCCTGTCCACCCAGCAGTGAATGGGTACTGGGTGTTAGCCGGGGGTTGTGACCCGCCTCCCGGGGTGATGGCCTCGGCCAGCACTAAGCACTAAGGATGAATGATAAGAATGTTGATATGGAGACAGTGCTATACGAGTGCAGCTCAGGTCCTGTAAAATACAACTAGATGAATACACAGTAAACACAAGGCTAACCGGCCTCCGTCACCAGGTTCAAGAAGGGTGTGAGGTACCTGAATGGTGGCGTGGCTTCCGGCTTCCGCCATGTGGACCCCGATGCCCCCTACCCCGCCAGGCTCTTCCACGTCAAGGGCCGCAGGAACGTGCGCGTCAAGGAGGTGAGTGTCCATGGGATTAGAAAGGAGACTGTGCAATAGAATGAGAGCATAGACAAGAATGAGACAATAGAATGAGATTATACAAAGGAATGCAACAATATCTTACTTTACCAGGATCTACAGAAATGTACAGTATAGTGCACTCTTTATTGCAGGTGGAGCTGAGCATCGACTCCATGAACAAAGGTGACTGCTTCATCCTGGACTGTGGGGACCAGGTATTTGTGTACATGGGTCCCGCCAGCCGCAGGATTGAGCGTCTGAAAGCCATCACGGCTGCGAATGCCATCCGGGACGACGACCACGCCGGCAAGGCCAAGGTGATCGTTGTTGGTAAGTATTGTGTTCCTATATACAGTAGGAGCTCGATTTAACGGAATTAAATTTACCGGAAAGATAAATTTAGGGGAAAAATAAAAATTCCGAAATTCCATTTTTCAATGGATATAGGGTACAATTCCGCTAAATGCAGCAATATTTGGTGTGGTTCCGCTAACGGCCGTCGACCCACGTGTTTGGGTAGGCTTGGTGGGCCATACAGACCACTGCAGAAACAAGATTTACCAGAAATGCTCTCGATTTTTACAGAAAATTCCATTATATCGAGTTATATCAGTAGCCGATAACGGAAGTTCAATTTTGCGGAAAATTTGATTTACCGGAATTGGCCTTGATTGAATTATTCCGTTATATCGAGCTTCTACTGTACCTAGTTTTATTATGTACATAGTCGTATTTACCTAGTTATGTATACCTAAATTGAATTAATTACCAATCAGATAATAATTATAATTGTTTGTCTGTTTAGGCTATCTAGTCATTTTTTATTTGGCATGTTCAGGAGCACCTCCTAGAAATAGGTGGACAACTGCCCATGCCCCTGGTGCTTCTCACAATTTATCCCTAGCATAATATCTGCAAATCACCAGATGATTTATTGTTAAAGATAAAAATAATTGCACAGCCTTGCTTGTCCTCAGATGAGTCAGCCTCGGGAGATGAAGTGGAGGGCTTCTTTACCGGCCTGGGTAGCGGCTCTCCTGATGATGTGGCCGATGAAGCCGAGAGTGGCGATGATGCAGCCTTTGAGCGTTCAGAGACTGTGAGTATAAGAAACTTTAATCTGTGTACATAAAAAAAATATAGGCCAGTACTTGGGATAAATATGATTCTAGATCTGAAGGTTCATCTTATTCATTAACAAATCATGTCCTCCATCAGAGCGTGGTGACCCTGCATCATGTGTTTGAGGACAGCACAGGAGCGATGCAGTCCAAGAAGATTGGAGAGAAACCTCTTCTGCAGTCCATGCTTGATTCTGGGGTAAGTTGAAGCTCCTCTCTCTCCTCCTAATACTCATGTTTGTCTTTACATTTATGGCCATAATTGAGTCAGTAAGTAATGATTCAGTCTCATAAATGATAAGGTATAATCCATTCATTCCAAGAGGACATTAGGCACAGCAGCTGAAGGAACCAGTTATTATGTGACACTAGCCTGGTAAAATTTTACTTATTGTTTATATTGTTTTAGCCTTTCTCCTTTTGTTATATTTTTGCCGCAGTTTTTTTGTTGACCACCTCAATGGGTGTGCTGTGGAGTGAGTTTTTGTAATGTGTAAGTTTTGTATCATCTTCTTATAAAAGGCAAGAATATATGATGTAGCTACATTTCTATAGCTTGGTAAATCTACTAGCCAGTATTTGAAAGGAAATCCAATGCGATAAGGAATGGTTGGAAGTATGCATTTTCATTCCATATTGTATTAATGATTGGTGATTTGTTATTGCAAGCCAGTGCTTAAAGTGTATAATACATAGATTTTGAAACTTTTCAGGGATGCAGTATTATATCAGTGTAAAGAAGCCTGAACATTTACTTTTTTTGGCTCGTTTGTTTTTCTGTATTATTAATTTGGGTTATGTTTTTTTTATTTCCACGTCCAATTTAAACAACCATTGCGTGAGGGTTAATGACTGTCTCCCAACGCCAGGAAGGTGATCAGGTAAATATGACGGTCCACTTTGCCCTCTTTCTTGCACTGCCTTTTTGTATTATCGGAGCTTGGAAACTCAGCATCACCGGGCTTCCTCAACTGTTCTACATACTTGGTTGTATATTCTGTGAAACTGTTTAGCTGAAAATTCACCTTTTTTCCTATTTCTTGATAACTTACTTGGTAATGAAAAGTTTCCAACAAAATTAAGATAACTTTTGTATAGGTGCCACTAGCAAATGCTAAAGGAAAAATGAATTAGAGGGATTCATTTGCTTATGTACTGTAAATGTTTGCCTTGAGTGGAGTGTATGGTAGAGCTAGAATTTTGCAAATGACTCATCTTTAACAGACTTGTCGGTGTATTTCTAGTTCTGAGGTAGACAGGGATAACACACATGAATGTGGTCTTCATCAGCTGTAGTGTGTGGATGTATAAGTACGTAATCTAGACCTTTAGACTTTCCACCCATGATGTGGTGCTTCTTTCGCAGCTCAAAGCAAGCAAGTAGAGCATGTGCACTACTTCTGAAACTAGAGTTTTTACACAATTATGACCGTATACTTGCTTTTGTTTTGCAGTTATGTTCTCTGAGAATTGCATGAATTTTTACATAGATATATAGCGATAAACTATTTATCCCTGTATGTATGTATAGAAAACAGTACGTACTGTACTTCTTTTGGCTGCTTAACTGTCAATTTCTTAATAGATCATTACATACAGATCAGTGAGGTACTGCAAGGTTGATGTGATTCATGTTGACCCAAATGTCAAGGAATGATCAGAAGCAACAGAACCTCAAGAGACATTGATTGGCTTATAAAAGGTAAAGATGGGGCATACGCTATGCTGCACATGGCCTCGGTGCTCATCTCCGTTGCATTAGCCCTTGAGCCTGTGGTGGGTGACAACCTGTTACCCCAGGACACAGGGCTACTGTGACATCCGGGTTACCACAGTTACCTACCCCAGGTTTCCCCAGGTACCCATTTATCAACCGACCCAGAGAGGAAATATGAACAGCTGGCCAGGCTGGACGCTGACTGCCCTGGCCCGGATTCAAACCAGGGCCCGCAGATTCGTAGCTAGGCGCACTAGCCACTACACACGGAGATGACATTGCACGGAGGCGGATTGGTTTATATACTGCCATAGCTGCCATGAGGGACTTCCGAGGACATACACTAAGAAAGACATGGCAGATTTTCTTCAACCTATAAACCAGTCGATAACTCTTTAGGTTCTGTTCTGGACATTTCTTGACATTTGGGTCGACATGAATCACATCAACCTTTCAGTATCACACTGATCTGTATGTGTCTTAATGTTTTTTTTCTATACTCAAAGATGCTTTAACTTTTATCAGCTCAGCAGTTCAGCTTGAATTTACAGGCTTTCACAAACCAGCTACTGTTTGCCTGGATTGTGTGTTGAACAAGGGTGTTGGGCCTGGCTCCCACAGGTTCAATGAGCACAATAATCTTAATCTTTTGTTGTGGTTTGTCCTATTTCTTTTCACCGGCTTCATGTGGTTGATGACGTACAGGGGTTCTTACTTTTGGTGATGGTTTTTATTGCTTGTTTTCTTCACATTTTCCATTTACAAAAGTGGAGTAAAAATATATGTACAAGCATCCCAACAGAGCTCGAATATCCATGTGTGCACTTGATGGGTTCACTTTAACACTTTAACACTTTATTATGTTTGCCATTTTACAATATTTTATAATGATTATAACAGGATATGGGGTTGCAAACAGCCCTTTACAAGCAAAAGCTTTTTGGGCAAAGGTGTGGAGAGAGAGGGAAAACACACTTGTTCTGTTGTTAACATAATTTTGTTGCATCATCACTTATTATTATCACCTGTAGTAACAAACTCTTGTGAAAATGGTACTACGTACTGTAATGAATGAATGGTAATGAATACTGATGGTATCTTTAATGACTAATTTATATTTCTAGTGATAAGTAACATCCCAGATGCATGTAATAAAGTGACTGCAAAATTGAAGAAGTGTTGAAGAAACGCTGACATACCTCAGTACATTATTTTCAGGGGATGCATCATGTCTAAAAGTGAATGGCAGCAAAAGCAAATTTTTGTATTGATATGCATAAAATCAATATTAAAGGTGGAGTCTTAGAAATAGAATCACATGGGCCAAGAGTAAAAATTATAAGTATCAAGTGCATTGCCAAAGATAATTAAAGTGAAGTACATACATAAATAGGTTGAAAGACATAATTATAATGTGTGTGTACTTAATCTACAACCACGCCATTTCCCTTGCTCTCATGGTTTTATTTACTACTCTAACCTCAGCCTGCACACACACCCTACCACTCTTAAAGTACATATATTTAATTTGCAGATGGCTGTAAAGGAACTGTCCGTGCTGTTCTTTTTGTTTACCTTCTTATGCTTCACCACTAACTATTGTTTGCTAATGTATATGCTAACATATTTTTCTTCTGCTGTGTCTGCGATCTATGCACCATAATACTCTGTTGTTTTCACAGATTTACTCCTAGTACTTGGTCAACTTCCAGCAACCATATTACTCCTTAAAATAATGTCTACCTAGCTGCTTTTCAGATGTGGGCGATTTTTTTTCTGGGTTCCTAGTTATCCAGTAATCACAGAAGATTAGCATTTTGACATCCTGTCTTAGTTTGGCATTTTATCAGATACCTTTTTCCTATAGACATACTAGCTCCATTTTCTGATCTGCTTGTTGACCAAAAAGCAAAGTGGTTGTAAGGCATAACCTACAATCCAAACTTTTTCAAATCCAACGTCTCAATATGGGTTATTATAATCAGTACAAAGTATTTGGCAAATAGCATCACTTCACCTCCATTCAGGTCACACTTGTCTTACATGACCCCCTCATGTGCAGAGTACCAAGCAATGGCAAGCATTTTTGTAGAAGCTGCCTGTTACCATTCACTATCCCTCCTATCTTGAGCCACTGTCTTATAAGAGATTGTTTGTTTCATGATGGATATTTTCCCCTTATGCACTTGCAGAATTCTCCATTTAATGATCACTCTTAAGAAAAATGTATGTTTCAGTCATTCTATATACTTATCATGCATATCATTATCATGCATACATATATATCTTGGAATGATGTTTAACATAGACATGCCATTTAAACAAAATATTTGTCTTCATTATTATACATTATTGTGGAATCTGTCAAATATTAAATTTTGTATCATTGCACATCTGGTTGCAATCCTATTTTACAACAAGCAGATATTATTTTTCATTAGAACATCTCATGTCCTGGAGCACATCTGAAGTAGCTTTGCAAGAATTATTGTGATGAAAGACGCTGGGTTGTGGTAATGGAAGACTTTCAGTCATGGTAAATACAGACCTCAAATGCACAGTAGATGTTCCTTCACTACATACACACATAGAAGGTTTTACATGTAATTTGATTAATGTGAACATTTCTTTTGTATGGTGGTGGTTAATATTTGTCCTTTTATAAGGTTGCATGAGAGTTTGTGAAAAAAGGGTAATTTATGTAATAGTGGGATTACATTATTGATGAAAGCTAAATTTGCTGAAAAGTTCTTTATTGCATTGTTTACATACATTTAATTAGTACATACTGATGCAATGGCTAATCATTGTTTCTGGCTCTGCAGGACTGCTTCCTACTGGACACGGGCTCTGGCGTCTATGTGTGGATCGGCAGCGGCTCCAGCAAGAAAGAGAAAGTCAAGAGCATGGAGATGGCCGGTCAGTGTCTAAGCATTTTCTTATTATATGAATAATGCACTTATTGAAAATTGAGACTTCAAAAAATTAAAATTCTATGAAAAATTTTAGATTCTTAAGAAATGTACTAAATGTTTGGATTCATAGTTAATGACTTCACAAAATTAATTTACTAGATGTCATTTTCATAACAATGGCTCCATTTTCACAGTAGCCCAGTCACCCAGTAGAAGCTGATCCTTTAAATTAGTTTTACAACATTTGTGTTACCACAACGTCTTTGCAACATTGTTTTTCGACAAAAATGCATTGACATCCTAAGAAAAGGAAGCTGACTGTAAGGTGACGGTTGTATTCTCTTTCTCCACTTTATAAAAGCTCTATAGAACTAAACAGTTATTCCATCAGTTGATTTTGTGCTTCCGCAGCCGCCTACATGGAGCAGAAGGGATACCCCAAGTGGAGGAGTGTGCAGCGCGTCGTGGAAAAAGCTGAGCCTTCAGTATTCAAGTCCTACTTTAAGACCTGGAAGGAGCCCTCAGAGCAAGTAGGCTTGGGCAGAGTCTTCAATCAGAGGCAGATTGCTGCAAGTAAGTTGTAGGATTAGTGATGGCTAAGTTTTCCATAATCATGGTGGTTCGTAGCAAAGACATAATTTCTGATTAGAATTTTTGCTCTAATTTCAGAGGTATAGTATGCTCGCATTATACGAACATGCGATATACGGGAATCTGATATTCATATTCATTGGTTCATAAGTTTGCACCCTAATTCATTGTACGGGCATTGTTTCGATGATACAAGTTTTTAGTATGGCAGTATCTGTTCTGTTTATTTTTCATGAATTTTTTGCTCAGCAAATCTTTAAGTTATTCAACAAAGCATTGTCCTTCTATTGTTGTTTATATGCATGTCAATCCAAGTGAGAATGGGAAATAGGTAAAATCTGTGACACGTTCGTGGGATAGATGAAGTACGCAAAACAAGGATTAATGGCATTGTGGTGATGAGTAAATATTGTCATCTCTACACCATGTCACCTTGAACATGTCACAGTTTGTTAGTTATCTTCACTGTCTGTAGTCCCAGGCCATTGTTTATCAGGGGCAGCCAAGGATACGTGGGATAAGGAAATTAGGGCGTCTTGTTGATCTGTGGCCGTGTTGACATAACCTTACTGTAATATAACAAAAATTACTATTCATCCAACTTCTGGTCAAAAATGTGAGCTGTTGCAAAAAAAGACATTTTTAAAGCTATAAGAAGAAGTAGAAAGCTGTACTTTTGAATCATCAGTCAAAACTAAGGAACCAAGAGATGCTCTCACTGAGGCACATGGAGCAAATGTGTATTTCCGCTTGGATATAATTTCTCTCAGAATTTAAAAGATTATTTACTTTCCAACTCCATTTTGCTAACGTGTGATTTGAATTATTTTGCCGAATAATCTAAAAAAAATGAGGCTATTTTCACCGCTGATTTTCTCAGCCAAAACACCGCAACAACCACTGTCACTGTAACCAATGCGTATTCTCAGTTAAAAGTTATTTATTTCTAGTTTTAGAAGTATTTAACTATATCAATATTTGAAGTACTAAGTGCAGATACAATATCTTCACTGCTAAAAATAAATATAAGCAGACAACTGCACCAGTGAATCTCATGGACCAAAACTAAGATGCTGGCGATGATCTTATCTATGCAGAGACTTGCTATGGCACCCCACAACCAGTATGCATTTATCTTCATGCACTGTAGCATCTATTTTTGTTTAAAAATGTTAACAAAATTATTCATTGTAGAAAAATTTGTAGTAAACACAGTTCCCAGTAGCCTGCTCTACTGTATTTACAATGGGTCCCAGATTTAAGAATGATTTAGTGTTCCGAGAGGTTGTTCACAAGTGGAACATGTGCGGTATACAATATATACAAAATCTGCGTGGTAAACATGTAGGTACAGTACTGTGCGGTAGTTTAGTATAGGTACTATGGGATTATATACACACAAACCTCGATTTCCCGGACCTCGATTTCCCGGATATCGGGTTTGCCGGACAAAATCCGAGATCCGGGGATATGTCAGTCTCGGACCATTTTTTTTTTTTTTTTTTTTTTTACGTTGAAATGCCTGGTCCTGTTCGTAAATTGACCAAGTTGTCCGGCGGTCCGAGCGTCTCCTGTCACCCCTCGTCAGTGTCCGCGCCTCCCGCCAGGTGGCAGCATGCTCAGCGGTCGTATTGTTTACATTTGGGCACACAACATTCACGGTTCACCTGCACAGCCTCCGTCAGTCACCTGACTCCCACTGCCCCTGGTGCAAGAACATTTCTGAGACTTGAACACTTTCTGCTGCCTCCCGCCAGGTGGCAGCATGCTCAACGGTCGTATTGTTTACATTTGGGCACACGACACTCACGATTCACCTGCACAGCCTCCGTTAGTCCCCTGACCCCCACTGCCCCTGGTGCAGGAACGTCTCTTGAGACTATTGAACACTTTCTGCTGCCTCCCGCCAGGTGGCTGCATGCTCAGCGGACGTAAAAGTCCGTGGCGGGGTAGTTGATATTGTCGGTTGCCGGACAGTAAATACTAGAGTAGGATAAACGTCCGGGGGTGGGTAATGGCATCGGACTTTTTTTTTTTTTTTTTTTTTTTTTTTACTTGCGATTCCCGGACTTTTGCGGTTCCCGGTCCAGTGCTCCCCCCTATTAGTCCGGGAAATCGAGGTTTGTGTGTATATCCTGCTCTTTCAAGACTGCTTGGTCTTTGTGTAAACTGTATTTGACATGAAATGCATAAAGTGAAGTTTATAATAAGATCTTTCACCTTGCCTCGAAAATGTGGTACAATGTGCTTCCAGGATACGGTGTTCGTATCTTTGAAAGTTCATAACTCTTAATGTTCGTAAGTTTGTGACTATGTACATAAATTTCTTATGAATCTACATGCGAGTTGTGGAGTGGGGTCATAGCTTTGCTTTTATTTTTCTCTTCGCTTCTTTCAGTGCAATCAGTGGAGGCGGACTTTGACCCCAGCAACTTGCACGCTGAGAAGCGGCGTTTGCTGCAGAAGAATGCTGGACCAGCCATTGGCTTCATGCCTGACGATGGCTCAGGCCAAGTAAGAAAAAATAGGGAAGATGGATGCTTAGAAAGTAACTGAATGTTGATCAGCAAATATGAAGGCTATTAGTGAAGTAATATAACTGAATACAAATATAGATTGATATAAGATTGTAGCTAGTATAGCAGATAATGTATGTAAGATATAGATATAGGATACATAATGTATAGAGGAAAAGACAATGATAGGAGGAAGGAAGAGTGAAAAGATGTGTATGGACTAGGGTAAGTTGTAACTCCTCTACTGTGGGCACACCAATGACAGAGTTCCTAGGATAAATAATGCAAATCTGAGCTTAGGAATTCATTATAACTGAAACTTAGTGTTGTACTTATGAACAATAATCTCTTATAAAAAGCTCCTTCTCGACACAGATCGAGACATGGCGGGTGGAGAACTTTGAGTTGGAGCTTGTGGACGAAGGAACTAAGGGCTTCCTCTTCGGGGGCGACTCTTACGTCATGAAGTACACCTATGCAATCAACGGCAATGAGCGTTACATCCTTTACTTCTGGCAGGTAAGTGGCATGACACAAGTGTTCTCAGTATTTTATTACAAACGGTGATTGAATATTACAGCTATTACATTTGCTGCATTTTATTAGTTAGTGATCCAGAATAAATGAAAGTAATATTCCAAAGATATGTAAGTAATTATGGATTTTGTTTTGTATACTTTCTGGGAGATAGAGTTAAGAGGTTTAGATTATTTCCATACCATTTATTTTTATTTTTTTACTGTATGCCTTCGGGTGAAAATAAAATAATTATTATTATTATTAATTTCAGGGAGGTTCAAGCAGCCAGGATGAGCGTGCTTCTTCCGCTATTCACACTGTCCGCCTTGACAACGAGCTGAATGGCAAGGCGGTGCAAGTGAGGGTGGTGCAAGGCTATGAGCCAGCCCACTTCTTGAGGATCTTTAAGGGTGAGTTGAGAGGAAGCATTGAGTGGTGACCCATCTGAGGAGAGAAACAAGGAAATTAGTTTCTTTGTATGTAGTGATTTTTTTCTTTCTTTTTTTTCTTTACATCATAAAGGACTGGCCAAGGGCAAAATAAAAAAAGTCACAAAAAGCCCGCTTACACCATTATATATGTTTGCTATTTTTCTTTTTTGCTAGTCATTTATGTTGTGTATTTTGGTCATCTTTAGACTGATTACTATTTTTTTATAGTATAATTAGTGGTGAATGAAAGCTGAAATAGTGCACATTTTGTTTGTTAGAGCAATGTTTCATCAGGAGACTAGATAGCTACTGTCAATAACACTACGTATAGTCGCCACTGCTATAATGTCACCAGGCGCCATATATTACAAATTTTAGCATCACTACAGATTTGTGTGTGCCATTAAAGACAGGTACATGATATAAACTACTGTGCATGCCTCTTTAGTGGTACATACACATCTGTAGTGATGCTAAAATTCGTAATATATGGCACCTGGCGACATAAGTGCAGTGGCAACTATAGTGTTATTGACGGTAGATACTCCCATTAGCATTGTTCAGTCCAACCGTCCATCCACTATTCCCTGTACCCTCCCTTGAGCTACATTAAGAGAAGAGGATAAAGATGCTAATATTATGTGTACAGTATATAAAAAAAAACTGGGAGTACTGGGGGTTGTGAGGCAAATAATTGATGGAGGGAAAACAAAATCAGTGGCCGCCCCATTCAGCTTGTCAGTGTGTTTTATTTGTTACACACACCATAGCATTAATTGAGTATTTAGTGGGTCTTAATTACTATAAAAGGAAAAATTGTGAATTGATTTTAGGTGGCGGTGAGAATTGATCTCTGGTTGTTATTTCCACATAGTTTTTTTCTGGATTGTGCAATATGGTTAGTCCCAATGAAGTGTGATCTGGAAGTGTTGACTACGTATGATATTAAGTAAAGAATTAGGAATGGAAGATTAAGTACTGATGAAGCATTATGTGAGCAGGTCAGATGGTGGTGTTCCAAGGCGGCAAGGCGTCTGGCTTCAAGAATGTGCACGACCACGACACCTACGACGTGGACGGCACTCGCCTCTTCAGGGTGAGGGACTGGTATAACGTTCTTTTCCTACAATATGGTTGACTGATATAACGTTCTTTTCCTACAATATGGTTGACTGATATAACGTTCTTTTCCTACAATATGGTTGACTGATATAACGTTCTTTTCCTACAATATGGTTGACTGATATAACGTTCTTTTCCTACAATATGGTTGACTGATATAACGTTCTTTTCCTACAATATGGTTGACTGATATAATGTTCTTTTCCTACATTATAGTTGACTTCTTATAGAACTTTCTTTTCCTACATTATGGTTGACTGATATAATGTTCTTTTCCTACATTATAGTTGACTTATAGAACTTTCTTTTCCTACATTATAGTTGACTTATAGAACTTTCTTTTCCTACATTATAGTTGACTTATAGAACTTTCTTTTCCTACATTATAGTTGACTTATAGAACTTTCTTTTCCTACATTATAGTTGACTTATAGAACTTTCTTTTCCTACATTATAGTTGACTTATAGAACTTTCTTTTCCTACATTATAGTTGACTTATAGAACTTTCTTTTCCTACATTATAGTTGACTTATATAATGTTCTTTTCCTACATTATAGTTGACTTATATAATGTTCTTTTCCTACAATATGGTTGACTGATATAACTTTCTTTTCCTACATTATAGTTGACTGATATAATGTTCTTTTTCCTACTAAAGTTGCTACATTTGTGCAAGAGTGTAAGGATACATATTTCAGAATGTTTGAGCTTACTAGAAAGAATATTTAAAAGGCATACGAGAACATTTAAGATAATTATTAAAATTAGCCGTGACCGTAGTGGAAGTTCTGAAAATATATCTTCTATTTTCGTTGATAATTAAATATGAATAATACTTTTATTTTGGTGTCCAGTAATGTAAAAACCAGAAAAGAGTATAAATACCAGAAAATGCATACTTATTAGATATTTTGGTTAGTAATATTGCCTTAGAGAGTTAGTGGTGGGGAGTGTGTTGTGTGGTGGTGATGCTCTGTACGTTAAGACACGCTGCTGCCTGTGGTGCCTCAGGTGCGCGGGACGTGTGAGCTGGACACCCGGGCCGTGCAGGTGGCGGAGGAGGCCGGCTCACTCAACTCTGATGACGTGTATGTCCTTGAGACGCCAGCCAAGACCTTCTTGTGGATCGGCAAGGTGAGATATTATGTCGTTTGTTTTCTTTTATGCATTTTCAAATTACATGAACTTTATATATTTTTATTTGGTCTGTTATGTAGGAATCATCAGTGAATCTAGTGATCTTAAACTGCAAATAAGCTTTGAAGTTTAGCCTACAGTGGATGATTAAAGTACATACCAGAAGATAGAACAATGAAAACATTTTTGATGAAATTAGAAGATTAGTCAGCCTTTCAGGACTTTGAGCTGCCACTGCAGCCAACCATAAGGAGCAAAACTTTTCCAAAACTGTTGGTAGATTTTTCGTGATATTTATGTGTGTGCCTGTCATCCCCAGGGCGCCAGTGAGGAGGAGAAGGCCATGGGAGAGAAAGTGGTGACTTTGGTGTCCCCGGACAGCGAGGTGCAGGTGAGTGTTGTGGCTGGACATAGAGAAAGGTCACAAGTGCATTGTTCCGTGAACTACAGACACACAACATTATATTGACCTGTGCCAGTCACATCTTGTATAAGTTTTTTTTCTCATTTATTATGTTTGTATTTACATATCAATATTTGAAAAATCTTTAGTTTTTGAGAAAATCCAAGGCATTCACTAAATATAGTTTTATTGTGATGGTTGTTCATTTGGTTAAAGAAAAAGTTGTTTTTGATGAACTGAAGTGTAAGTGTACAGGGTTTTCCATTCTCAGATGATGAGCAGGTTGTGTCATGGTTGGAAGTTTCTGTATTATTATTAGAATCCTCGACTTTCCTTTGAATGTTTTTATTGAGTATATATAATCTAAAGATTAACTGTTTCAGACATTAGCTGAAGGTGAAGAGGAAGATGCCTTCTGGGAGAGTCTGGGAGGCAAGGCAGAATACCAGACCGCCCGGGATGTGGACAGACCACTGCTCTACCCTCGCCTCTTCCACTGCACCATATCCCCGGCAGGCTGCCTCAGAGTCAGCGAAATCGCTAACTTCTCTCAGGAGGTAAGTCAATAGTGGTATTGCAGAAGCTTCTGTTAGACAGTGTCAATATCCATCATTGAACATTGTTGTCTCAAGCTTGTAAAGCCCCGTTCACACTGTGCATCTTGTGGATTTGTCAAGTCTGCTCCCACACTCCAAGAATGGGGATGTTTTTTTGGTGTCTTGGTGTCGGCTAGTATGATTGTCGACGGTTGACGTCTGTCGGGGACATTCGTCCAACTAGTTGCCAGCATGTCACTGACATGATTTTTTATTTTTTTTGTTTTATTTATTTACATCTATTACATAATGGCAACTAGTCTCAAGAAGAGTCTTATTGGTCATCTTTTGAACTGGCGCCATGTCTACAACAACCACGATTCTGCGGATTGATTTGCAGACAGTTTTGACAAAAGAGTCATGCAGACGGTCGCCGACTGTCGGCAAGACTGTCTTGACCGTTCAGTTTGACCAGCGAGTAAAATTAGTTGGTCGACACTCTGACAACTGGTTAGCGGACGGTCGGCATCTAAAAATATTTAGTCTTGGGACATGCTGCTAACCAGACGGCAGTAAGTATCCCGACAACATCCCGATTAGGTGTTACCTGATATTTCCGAGCAGACAGTTGTCACAAACTTCCTTCATTAGACAAGGACTGTTGTCGCGACAGTCCATCATTAGTCTTAGGTAGTCACTGACGACCGAGCTTACAGGAAACTGTCAAAATTTGTAGTAGTGAATGCCTTTGAGAAAATTCCTGTTCACCATGGTAGGAGGACTTGAGGTACAAGATAGATAGATATTATAGTTTTAAGGCGCCGCAACTGCGGTGTTATTGACGCCTGTCTTGAGGTTCAAACTAACCAACATGCTCCATTGCGGGTATCCACGGACTTGATTTTACCAAGGGGGGTACATATATTGCCTCATTCTGTATGTCTGCCAGTCCTCTCTGAAGTAACATGGGTGGAAATGTAAGAGATAAATTATTATTCCTGCTTCATTCTGTGTTTTCTAACTACTTTTCCACTTCCTTAACAAAATTTACATGTGAGTAGAAGGGCAGGAATGCTGGCCTTTCACCAGACAACTTAACTCTAAACTTAAGTATAAACCAGTTCTTTGCTAGATTTAACTTTGCTTCTAACATGAAAGGAGTTATCTTCTTGTCCTTTTTTTGAACCTTCGATCTTTTGGTCGTCTACTGAGCACCCTAAATCACGTTCCTACCAGGCTACCGGTATGACATTCAAATTAGTTATGTGTTTGAATTTAAGTTTTGATTTTTTAATCTTTTTTGCAGGACTTGAACGAGGATGATGTCATGGTGCTGGACTCTGGGGATGAAGTGTACGTGTGGGTCGGCCGCGGCTCAGACGAGCAGGAGAAGGAGAAGGCCCTCGCCATGGCTGAGGTGTGTAGCAGTGTTAAGACCAGGCTGTGCTACATGGCTATGTATTAAAGCTGTATGAGAATAAGCATGAAATATGGGTATTAAGATATTGAAAAGAGATTCAATGTTTGTAGGATAAACCTTAGCTTCCAGATACATTTATTTCCAGTTTTGAAGCACAGTGTGTATCAACCATGAAGCAACAACATGTAATTAGTAAAAACAATGAGGTATAACTACTTTGCATTGACAGAAATACATCAAGACTGACCCCACGGATCGTTCCCTGGACTCGACGGTGATTGTGCGCATCAGCCAGGGAGAGGAACCGGCCGCCTTCACCGCCATCTTCCCGGCATGGAACCAGGACCTGTGGGAGGTGGGTGACAATACTTTGTTCAGTAGAGTATGTTTTTGCTAATTACCTTAATTATCCTGAGACTATACACCATAAAATATATTATTTTAAGATTTATGAATAGTTATGCTGAACTACATTGTATCCATTACTGTACAATTTTACAATTAATGTTTGATGTAGTACTGTAGCGGTAATGGTCTTTAATTTCTTTTGAAACACTCTTGTACCCTCTGGCGTATAAATATTTCTTTGTACTTTTACTAAGAAATTCTTATTTTCAATGCATTTCTGGTACAAAAACATTTCAAATTTTCATTAAGGCTTTGCCATGCATTCAGATTATACACGCATTGGTAATATCAAGAATTTGGCAGCTATAAAATTGTATGTGGCAGTCACTATGGCTGTTTAAATGTCAGTAGGTGCATCATTTATCAAATTAAATACATTGGCTGCAAATATTACACCTCAAAAATGCAAAAAAAATCCACACCTGAAAGCTTGCATAGATTTCACCAGCGTACTCAGACCTCTTTTGTGGGATGAGTAATCATTGATTATGCAACCACCCAGACCATCATGCTTGGCGGGAAAACACCAAGACCCTCAGTGCTTGCAGTGCTGCCGATCTGAGCAGACGTGCAGCTGACCCTCTGATCGCCGCCTTGCCATTGTTGGCCGCCTTTGGGGCTCAACATCTCTACTCCTGCCAGCCACCTTGGGATGCCAGAAGCTTACAAAGGAAGAAAAAGCTCAAGTTTTTTTGCCTCAGCCAGGGCGAGGAGTCTGTGATCCATGTAGCTCAGGGTGTCGGCGTCATGTTCAGGGCCATTTATGACTTCAAGAAGTACTTTTCTTTATTCCGCTCTCATATATTTGTCAGGGAACAGTACCAGGAGGCATGCCAGTGCTGCATATTTGAGGTCATAAATGGTCCTGCGTGTTATGCCGATACCCTGAGCTACATGCATCACACAGACTCCTCACCCTGGCTAAGCCAAAACATGAGCTTTTTCTTCCTCTGTAAGCTTCCGGCATCCCAAGGTGGCTGCCGGGAGTGGAGTTGTTGAGCTGCAAAGGCAGCCAACAATGGCAAGGCAGCGATCAGAGGGTCAGCTGCACGTCTGTTCAGATCGGCAGCACTGCAAGGGTCTGATTTGCAGCACTGAGGGTCTGGCTGCTTTCCCGCCAAGCATGGTGGTTTGGGTGGTTGCATGATGAATGTACTCATTCCCACAAAAGAGGTCTGGGTAAGCTAGTAATATCAATGCAAGCTTTCAGGAGTGTGGATTTTCCTTGCCTTATTGAGGTGTAGATTTCTTTTGTGGCCACTATAGGAAGATTGTGTACATATTCCTCAATGTGGCCTGCAGTACAATCTGATCTTTTTCCTTTAAAGTAATGCATATCAAAACTTGGTTTGGTGTAATGAATGTTGAGGGTTATAACCAGGATGCATGTTAAAAAGCCCTAAATAAAATGCCATTATTTACATATAGCACCCAGTAAACTATTAAAATAGTGCTGTAGCTACTGTACAATACACTACTGTAGCTTTTATATGTTCCATAACGGATTTTCCCAGTCATTTATCTGCATAGTTCTTACGGGGTTGGTATTAAGTAGAACCACTTAACTGTTACAGTATGAGGCAGACATCATTTTTTTTAAAGAATTTTAATTATTCAAAATTAATCCTAATCAAACATGCAGTGGGCAATATACATATGTTCTTTTGTTAGGTCTTGTAAATGAGAAAGCTCTGTAACAGTGCTGATGGTCCGTTACTAAGAATACCATCCACAGCAAACATCAACACTCATACTTGACAGCAATAATTTAGATTTATATTTATATTAGTAAGTATTTATATTGAGTACTAAATGCCTCTGGTTATCTCTTACAGAAGGTGGATTAAGCGGCTTTCGTACTGTGATGTGCGTTGTGTGTTCCTAGGTGGTATTGCTTACAGCTTAACCTTCACACTGCATTGCCTGTAGTGCATGCTGTCCCTATGGCAGTTTGTTCTGCTACAAGTAGGCACAAGCCATGTAAGGGGGTGTGGGATGGCTATCCAGAGGGAGAGATTCTTGGGGAACTATCTCGTGTGTGAGCATTGAGGTGCCGTGATTACGTAAGAGGGAGGAATGGAGATTGATGACATGTTTCCTTCATCGCAGTGACTTTAGTCCTAGCATGCTGGTGATTAGGCAAATGGACAAAACTTTAAGCAAAAGAAACGATACATTGTTTATGATATCACACAAGGGAGTATGACTGCGAAAAAGGTGTTAGGGTTTCATCTCTAGATCGCAGGTATGTCATAATTGGGTGATATGCATACTGTTAGAATTGAAGCAAACCTTCAACCTGCATCAGTGAGCTCTGGTGATGATTATGTACCAGTTCAGGAGTGATTCTTTGAGCTTTTATCAAAGGTATAATCATCATGTCATAATGGTTGTACCATGCTCACACAGGTCACCAACCTTATGCACCTGATGGCAATGCATAATTTTGAATATTAGCTCGAGGTGTCACTAGTAAAGGTCACTGCTGTCTGAGACATAAGATACCAAAGTGAAAACAAAATGATAGATTCTTCACATTAGATTGGAATAGTGTGAAAAGTGTTGTGTCATGACACACAACTCACAGTAGTAATAGTTGAGTTTGATAGATAGTCGTAGGGAGTATGGTTCCACTTCTAGCACTACTAAATGACATGTCATCTGCTTTCCTGGCACAGGCTCCAAAATTGCTTACAGTCAATCAGCACATACATGCAAAAAATACATATTATAACAGCAAAGGCCACCATTTCATAGGAAGGATTGGTGTTGGAGTAAGAGTAGCTTTCTCATTTTCCACTCTGTTGAAATCAGTTGTGGGAAATGTGTTTTCCAGATCTTACACTTTTAACATTTAGCATTACAGACTAATTTCCTGGTGTAGTGACCTGCCTAGCCCTAACTTTAGAAGGCTCAAACAGATTACAATCTCTTGAGAGTATAATTGATTCAGGGATTCCCAGGGTGTCTTGAGCACTAACCCAGTGGTCGTTGCAGCCGTGCCCCAGCCCTGATGCGATGCCTCAAAAGATTGAAAACAATATAGTCCCTAATGCTAAAGAAGAAAGCGAAAATATTACCAAAGATCAGCGGTTGAGGGTTGAGGAAGCGCCGGCACAGAAAGAACACCCAGCTGCTAGGTGTTGCTGTTGCCAATGAGAGTAAAGTAAGGCAGATGAGCCAAGGCATCTGTGGCACACTAACACCTGCAGTGCTTCCATACTGTTCCAAAGATGGAACGCCAGTCATGCTGCAGGAGAGTTCTAAATGTGAAAGTATTAACATGAATGCTAAGTAAAGCTTTTCATTAGCATAAAGTAAAAGCAAAAGTAAGACTTACTTCCGATTGCTAATATTCTTGTTAAGTGTTGGGAATATTTAGTATTTTGTGAAAAATTATCTGCATCAATAATTACTTTAAGCCCATTTACCAAAACAAGAATATAATATATTTATTGATGTGAGGCATTTGCCATTGAAAAGAATAATAATTAATTCATGAAAATATAACTGAATAATAAAAAAAATGGCTTTAGCATGTTATAAAGAATTAGTAATGAGTTATCATAACTTAATTACCTGTATTAACATTAATAATGAATGCGAGAGCTATGAAAAGCTATCAAACTTTCTCCAGCATGACTGCTGCTCCTAGTGTTCTCATAATTCTAACCTACTAATGTTGACCGGGAATACATGAGCAGGCAGCTGTTTAACCGTGTTTACTGAACGACTAATATCAAGTAGTTAATCACATTAAAAAGTTCATGGTTTTCTGGTGGTTCAGGAGCAAAACAGGTCCTGGTGAGTCAGTGTGGTGGCAGTGTGCGTGTGTTCTTATACTGACAGGGTTTTTTTCTTTTTTTTTGAAGTGGCAGCTCTGCATGAAACAGAAAGAAAATATTTACAGCAGTGTGCTAGGTTATTTTAATACTATTTTGATTATGGAACGTGTCTGACATAGTGATAGATAGCATGTGGCAATTTTCAATCAATTAATACTGATAAAAAATGCCAACTATAAAAGCAGTAGAAAACGACTACATACTTTGAAAATATTAAGACTTTTTGTGCAGTTATAGAAAATTAAATGGTTAATGAAAATTGTCAAAGCATATAAAAGTTTGTATATAAGACTAATTGATCTGACAATTGACAACCTACTAAAAAAATCAGGTTCATGGCTGAAACCTTTTACATTAGTACCGTTTGCATGATTTTTGTGAACAATTATTTGAACCAAATGTGATGTGTTTTTACGTGGTGGTCCCTGCATGTTGTGCATGTGTCCTTCTATTACATCCACAATGTTGTAAGCATGCATTATCTCCTCATACCTGTATATTGGATTGCTTGGGTAGGTAGTCCTTGTGGTGGGTTATTAGCCTTTGTAACAATGGGTTGAGTAGTTTGAAGGCTTATGGTCAGCATTTTGGCACGTGTACCGCTGCTCCTTAGTTTCATAAAGGCCTTTGTGAAAAGACTCGGCTTTGATCCTGAAAAGCAAAAATTCCAACCTTTGTCAAACTACATCTTAAAATTTTGCTATATATACCATATAACATAATGCATTGATAATTTTTTTCAATTTCATAGCATTGATTTTCCAGTATATATATAGCATTTTCAGGACAGCAAATGGGAATTAATACAAGTACAGTTGGGATATTCTTTACATGGAAAATGCACAAGAAGATTTTTAAGATACAATCTGAATCATTCCCATTGACACTGGTTTCTTAAACTTTCATATTTGTTTGTTTCATGTACCTACGTATTGAGACTGGGGAGGGAAAAGAGAAGTTTCAGTGGGGAAGTGCAATTGAATTTACCTAGTTTTGAAAGCATTGGTCAACATTAAAAGTTTGCCTTATTTCAAAGATGAAATTTTACATGGGTGAAATTGTCCAGCAAATCAGCATCAGATAACTAAGTTATTTTCAGTTAAATGTATGCTTTGTCTTGGACTCAGGATATGTTTACTTACAAAGTATTTGTAACTTTAAAGTATGCTAGGCCTGCATTTTCTTTCTTATGCGGGAGCAAAGTGATGCAGCTGGATCTCTTCTTGTAATTAGTTATTCTCATGACCTCTTGTAGCTTTCTTATTTTCTTATTGACATTGTTATTCTGGTTGCATGAGTTTGTCATTCTTTCCCTGGGTCTTTCTTCCAAATGATCAATGTTGTAGTTGATGTCTATATGTACTGATGCCTTGAAATAGTTAAGGAGAAAGTTTCGTTCCTGTCTGGATGGAATGCTTTGTGCCACAGCTCTGCTTCAGCCCGCATGTTACTGTTTTAAGCTAAGGTCATCTTTCTTCTATGAGCTACTAGATTACTATTTATTGATTATCGTACCTGTAGAATAGTTTTATTACTAATTTAAAGAAAAAAATCTTCATCTAGTCACTCTTTAACGTAAACAGAATGCTTGTAATCTTGCCATCAAAATGCTTGTAGCTCTTTCATTTCCTTTTTACAAGTTGTGAGTTCTGGGTTTCCATCATATGAGCATGTGTATTTATATTTATTCAGGCATTTTAACGACACTGTTTAATTGATGTCATTTAAAGTATCTGTGCTAATTCAGTTTTGTATCATATGTGAGTAATGGAGTTACCTATAGTCAGTCTCATGGTGATACCTACATGGGCTAGCCACTCATTTGTTAATATATATATGAGTATAATTTACCTAATACGATCACGGAGTCATTTTCAGTTAAAAAGTTGTTCATATCCACAACTCAAGCTAGCATCAATTCAGGTGACGACAAAATTATGATTGCTTGAAAAGGAGCAATGACAATATTAGACAATGTGTTGCAAACCTTTATAGAGTAAAAATTAAGTAGTTAGGATTGAATTTTATATTAAATACAGTTAAGTAACTTTCACTACTTTTCTAATTAATTTCATGGGGAGGACTGTCATCTTGTTTATCAAATATAGTGTAATGACAGCCATGTTTACAGTGTAGTTGTGAGTATCCTGGTAAATATAAATACAATACACTCATGTGATATGGCCCTTAACAATGACTTAACACTTAACTTTGACAATACACTCCCTTAACTTCAATATGAATAACTTTGTAACATTAAGGAAAACTAACACTACTCAAGAGGAGATGCTAATGCTAGTCTTTACCTGCAGGAGCTGCCAAGCTATGAGGATGTGAAGGCTCGCCTGGCGGAGAGCAACTCGGCACTGGACTAGAACACTGCCGCCACCACTGCCCACACCTGTGAAGGAAAAAATCTACACTGTCAGTTATCTGGATATATACTGTAATCTGGTGGTGCTTTTACGCTTATTGGTGGTGTGGTTCTTGTCTTGGGTAGCTATGTGTGTGCTCTTGGCTCGTGCCTTCCTAACGCAACAACTTTCATGAAAACATCCATGATAAAGTTGATGTTTGCCTTCATAAGTCTTGCCAGCCAGTAGTTTGATTAAGGCCTAAGTAATCAGTCCTTAGCAAAAACATTCCCAAATTATTAGAGGATGATTTTTTGATATGGTGCACATGTTATTTAGTAAGAAAAACCATCTAGCTAATTATGCCTATTGTAAACACTTTTTTTATATCAGAAGTCAGATGTAGTATTATTAATGGTAGAGCTAATGAATATATACTTAATCTATAGGCATGCTAGTGATAAATATAAATATATTCATAAGTGAAGTGGTCTCTACACACAAAGTAATTTATAGATTATACTGCCAATGCACTGAATCTCAAGCAGGTACTGATGAAAGGACAAACATATTTTTATAGCTGGTGATAGAAGCTTGAGTGCTCACGACTTGTTGCTACAGACATACATACCTACATCTATCACCTTTAGAAACTTAGAAACTTACTATATGATATTTGAATGCTTGAGTAAGATGCAGATGCTTCCACTAGAATGTGCTTCATTTCCTCTGTTGATTATTATGGTAAATTAGTTTAATTGCTAAATGAATTAATATGCAGATGCATGAAAATAAGAGATAAGGCAAACTTGTCCAGTACATTCATTGCCCAGTTTTGTCTTAGAAAATTATGAAGGTTGATTATGCACACCACATATTATATGCTTTATAGATTGGTACTTAATCTGTCTAGTCACTTCTCTAAATTTTATTGGCTGATTTGCACAAAATAAAGAATGAAAACTATGAGAATATTTTCTTCCCGATTTATGCATAAAATTTGTATTGATGCATCAATTACCGATGTGTGTTTATTTACGTCATACTTAACTCCTGGTATATCGCCTGGTCACTCCTTCAGGGTATGGCGTGTAGACTATTTCTGGCCTTTTAAAGCAAAGGAACACGCATGCACACATAGGTGGCCCCCCTCTGTTAACAGTAGATGTGCTGGCTGGAGGTCTGCTATTTTGAACTCCTCTTTTTTTTTAGTACAATTGCCACTACACTGGGACTGAAGTTGTCTCAAGCAAAGCTCATGAACTCAAGCATCTTCCAAGATGAGTAATCCTGAGACTCCTGCTACCATGGCAGGATTTCAGAGCTTTGACTCTGAGAACGGTTAGTTTGTTTGCAGGCTATGATGGAGGAGAGTACTGTAGTAGAAAGTATTGCAGAAACCCTGATGGAGAGAATTAAGAAAAGTGAAGAAGTCGCAAGGGAACTGAGAGCTGAAGATCACGAACTAAAAAGACAAAAAGGAGAAAGTAAAAGGAAAGCTAATACATATTAATTGAAAGCAGAAAACATGAGTTTGAAGGGGAGGTGGGAAATCTTAACCACAGAAATGCAGAAGAAAAGAATGAAGACATGGTGACTGGCAGTGCAAAGGATTTGAAAGAAATTAAAGGGGTAGCCTACACGAGGAATGGAAAAAGAGAAGGTGAATTTCAGGGGCATCTTGGAAATCTGGTAAAGAAAAAAGTAGTAAAGGTTATCAAAGATAGAGAAAATTTTATATATAGAAGACAACTAAATGTACTGTGCTTTATGGGGTGAAAAAAAGTTATGCCCATCCATCACATCTGAGTAAAAGAAAGAAAATGGGTAAAATACATAATTAAGGTAGTCCAAGATATTGACGCAGGAATAGACCAGGAATTAAAGTGTACAGGTTGAGTAAATGCAAAGATGGAGAAGTCAGACCCATGAAGATAAAATTCCAGTCACAGTCTGCAACTGGGAATATTTTGGCAAGGTCTTGGAAACTTGGCAAATAAGAATCATTCAAGAATATATAGATCAAAAAGGACTTGAACGAAGAAGAAATGGCAAAAATGGGTAAATTAAGTAAGGATGTAAAGTAGAAAAAATAAAAATAAGATAAGAACACAAGAGGAGGATTGGTAGTTTTATTAGAGGTCATAGATAAAAAAAAAAAAAAGAGAATAAATGGTACAGAAATGTCACCGAGGAGAAAGTATCAGCTTAAAGGAAGTAAGTGTGGAAAGTGTTATATCCTAATGTAAGTGATGTTACTAATGTAATGTAAGTGGGTTAACATCGGCATAATAAAATAAGAAAGCTACAATAGGCCCTGAGGCCTACACGAGGTAGTTCCTGAGGTTCCTGGCATTGTTAAAGGTAAATGACCATCTATGTGTAAAGGAACCTGACATTATGGGTTTGGTTGAGACTACACAGAGAGACTCAGAAGAATTTATATGGCTGCATGAGGGCCATTAAAATGTATGGAAAAGAAACAGAAGTGTGAAGAAGAATGCTCTTCCGGAGCTTGAACACACATACAGGATGAGCCATTGCATCCAGGAAGGACTTCATGAATAAATATCTTGTCGCCCAGTAGCTAAAAATGTTCTTAATGGGCGACAGTTTTTCATCACTGTGAGACCTTTTGGTCGCCCAGTTATGATGTAAAAAAATGCACTAGGCTCCTGAGCTGCTGAGTATGAAAGATAGGCTACGTATACCTCTTACGAGACGCTTCTAGCCGGCACCAACAGTGGCATAGCTAGGGAATCTATCAATGGGGGGGCACAGCTATGTTGTATTGGGAGGGGGCAATATGGCAAGCAGAGGTCAGGGGCATTCTGATGCCACATAGGAGGGGTATTAGTGCATATCGTCAGTCCAGGTCCAAGCAGATTACGGCAACCATGGCCAGTGAGGGGGGAGGAGGCACCTGGGGGACTCCGGATTCTCATGGTGGGGCACGTGCCCCCCCCCCCTCCCGTAGCTACGCCAATGGCTATAGCTGATCTGACTTTATAATTATAATAAGGTAGAAAGATAACGAGGCAACAGCCATTACTTTGCAGGAAGGACTAAACATCAAATCACAAGGTTGGACACAGATCCAGTGTGGGGTTGCCATGGCATAGCCATTAAATAGAAATGGTTCAATTTTCATTAGACATCTGACTCAGATCTGAGGTGAGATTTAAGGGGTGGCCAGCCCCTAAATCCGCCACTGCCCACTCATTCCTCTCACTCTCTCTCCCACTCACTCCCTTTCTCTCTCTACTTAACTTACGTTGTAGAAATATGAAGAAAAGCAACAAAATTCAGCGTTGTTTGGCCAAAAAGTATCCTCATTCTCCTCCCAGCTGCCTGCACACACGCCCTGCCTCCTTGCCAGCTCGCTCTCGACTGTCGCTCGTGTCGGATTACTCAAGG
Organism: Chionoecetes opilio; assembly: GCA_016584305.1. Taxonomy (NCBI): domain Eukaryota; kingdom Metazoa; phylum Arthropoda; class Malacostraca; order Decapoda; family Majidae; genus Chionoecetes; species Chionoecetes opilio. The sequence continues at coordinate 181,712 of JACEEZ010012188.1, read as the reverse complement.
AACTCAACATTGCTTCGAAACATTAAACCTCTCATATATTTCCTTCTCACGCCCTTACATGTTGACCTTTAACCTGTAACGTGATCTAAGTCTTAAATGTTAGTAAAAGTGAGTCAATAATAGTGTTGGTATAGTTTTGTAGTATTTTGTTTAAAGCTTATATTGATCGATTGTTCGTTAGTGCTTCGAAGTCATTAACAGCGTCGCAGAGGATTGTGGGTAGGATATCATAAAATATTTTTGCTACGTAGTTTGTGGGTTGTTAAAGGACTGGGCAGGGATGCTCGAAAATCCCTCGTAAGGGACAACTTACGAGTGTATGGCTACAATAACCTTACGAGGGTGGGCTGAGGGAGATGCTCGTACCGAGCCGTCACTCCCGTACGGTTATCAGTGGCCTCTGGGTGGGGAATATAGGGATATTCTAGGAATATGTGTGGGAAAATTCTGCTAACCAATCACAGAGCAGCGCCTCGCATGACGCGGCTTTATCTAGCCAATCATCATGCTCTCAGCTGTCAGGGAGCCCGATAAATAAATTTAAAGAGACTTCAAATGCCGCTGTTGTGCTAAAATCGGCCTCTTTCGGAAATCGTCCCGCGGACGCTTATTTAACCTAAATAACTCTACAAAACTTAACACAAACCTATCATAAACCTTACCTAACCTAAACCAGACCTAAACATAACTTAACCTAAACCTAAAAACTATGTTTGCCGGTGTTGAGCTAAGATCGGCTGATTTCCGAAATAGGGCCGATTTTAGCTCACTATCGCCAGAATGTTACAATAATACATAGCTGCCACATTAGCCTTTCAGCGTAATATTCTCCCACTGATTACTACAGAGACGTACCCAGGGTATACCTTGATGCGCTGATCATAGGTTCGAGTCTCGCGTGCCCGAAATTAGTATCTATAGACCACTGCTGGCCCGCGCCGTACGTATGCCGTATCCGTGGCCCTGGCGGTACTCTGTTATAGTGGACGAGAACTACGCGTTCGCTCTTTAGGTCAGACAAGACACACGGGGGGGCTAACGCCTCACTGTGGCACACGTGACACTTGTGTGCAAGGATAGTATAATTTTATAATATCCTTGCTTGTGTGTATACGTGCGTGTGTACTAGTACGTCAGACATTTGATACCACCACCACCACCACATCATTATAGCGGCCAAACTTGTATGATGAACTATACGTTTTGATTCAAGAAGTCGACCGATATATATATTTAATATATAGGTTTGCCCTGATATGAATTTATTACAAGTACTATAGGTATTGTATGTTATATATGATATATATGGAGTCAATGAAGCAATAAACACATCACATTTCAAACAGGCAAGCATGAAATGGCTCTATAATACACAATAAACATAAAGTATAGTGATACAACTTGTAATTTATTGTTTTTTGATCTCTAGCCGCTTCAAATTTCACTCCCTTAGGGAGTTAAGGGTGCTCCCGACCACCCTTAGCCTCGCGGTCCCGTAGCAAGTGAGAAAACGGTTTGAGCATCTCCCTTAGAGGCGCTACGAGGTAAAAGTCCCTTAGGGTAATACTTACGGGCCCGTAACTCTTTCGAGCATCTCTGCCGACTGGATTCCTTTGTTAGCAGTGGCGTAGCTAAGTATCTATCAATGGGGGACACCTGCGGGGGTACTAGGCAAGCGCTCAGGGGCCAATCTGATGTCACATAGAAGGGGAAGGGCACGTGGCCCCGAATGCCTCCCCGTAGCTACGCCACTGGACCAAATTGTTTCTCCCTGGCTAGACATTTGAACCCACCTCCTCTTGGACCTCACTGGCCTCACAGTTGTGAACAGAACTTCCCTACCATTGCCCCGCTATTCTTCAATTATATATACTTACGTAGATTTCAATTTAATTTCATGAAGCTGACATCCAGAGACTTGAGGCTGTTCAGAGGTCATTTACCAAGCACATAAGAGGACTACATGACCTTAACTACTGGGACCGCCTCAAAATACTAGGAATTTACTCACAGCAAAGACGGAGAGAAAGGTATCGTGCCATCTATATATGGAAGGTCCTGGAGAAACAGGTGCCAGACCCCACGTCCTTGGCACTCCAGGCACACTTAAATGAGCGGACTGGACGCAAGTGCAGTAGAAGAACCCTCCCTTCAAAGGCCCCGGGGAGATGCAAGACCTTACTGGCTGCCAGTCTGGCTCATGAAGGGCCCAAAATCTTCAACAGCCTCCACAAAAATGCGAGAAACATCACAGGGTGCTCCGTCAACACCTTTAAATATGGACGGACAAGATACTACGGACAGTGCCGGATGAACCTCCAGTACCGGGATACACTGCCAAGTGTAGGACCTCCAACACCATACCGGACCAGGTGGCCCTGTTAGACAGGGACGCCAGGACTGGCAGCAGCGGTGGACCACCACGACTGTGAGGCTTTGCCTCTTAACAACACCAAGTAAACCAAGTAAGTAAGTAAGATATTGTGACTTTCAATTTTGCACTGTAGGGATTCTCTACATCCTGTATTTGCTTGACAATAACTCTTGCATACTGTATAAAACTAGTTTCCATTTTTTTTCCTACAAACATCATACATTTTCTACTGCATATCAGGCACATTCATACTTTGAAACGTATTACTCTCCTCGTTTTTCTTGACAAAATAGGTTGAGGTGTGCCCGATGCGCAGGGAAGGAATCATCTTTGAAGCCCTACGCAGAACAGTCTGATTTCGAAACATCCTTAAATGTGACCAAAATTGTACTACATATTCTAGTGAGGCCTTACCACGCTGGTAAGATCACTATAAGATCAATATAGCGTCCTTGCTTCTAAATGAATAGATTAAAATGTCAAGCACAACATTCTGTTTGCTTTCTTAGCAGCTTCCTTGTACTGTCGGAGAATCCGAGATTTGTTGAGCGGATGTTCATTATTCTAGTGGGAATCTCTCTCTCTCTCTCTCTCTCTGACAGGAAGAATTTCTGGTTTGCCTTAGAATGACGTCACATAATAATATGATCAACATGATTTTTGAAATGTTATGCGGCATAAGCAATTATCGATAGCGTAACCAAACTGCGTTATACTCATTCTTTATTTCTGTTTGGGTCCACTTCCGAACAGGCAGCAACGCGGCGCAAAGTTCCTGACATTGATAGACGTATGCGGTTTTTACTGGAGTTTTATTTTTCTTTATTTTTTTATTCCAAATTTTTATCAACTTACTGATTTTCAGATGCAGTAGTTTATGAGGAATGATACATTAGTTTGCATCTAAGCTTAGAAAGTAGAATTGACTAAAATATAACTAAAATAGGAATTATACGGTTCTGCATGAAAACAGAATGAGGCTTCATCCATCTCTCTCTCTCTCTCTCTCTCTCTCTCTCTCTTCTCTCTCTCTCTCTCTCTCTCTCTCTCTCTCTCTCTCTCTCTCTCCTGAAATAAATGAAGAACCTTTCCACCACATACGTTCAAATCTCCTCCGCTTTAAGACGTGGAAATGAGTCGTAAGTCCTTTGTCTAGATTCCGGCAAGCACCAGGGAGAAACCCTTCGACCCGTCCTCCCCCTCCCCCCGATACGGGTAAGATGCCAAAGGGCGGGAGACGGGAGTAAAGTGTGAGAAAGCAATGCACTTCGTCAAATCCAATCCCGCCAACCATCACCGCCACCTGAATCCTGAGTCACCCAAAAATAACGCCTTGCCAAGACCTCTTATTGGCCGAAATTATATGACTCATGACAAGGTGGACGAGTGCTATAGACGCGTAATTAAGGGTTAGGCGACTGACAATACTGGGGATGCCTCGCTCCACACCATTGCAGAAACTGATGAGTTTACGAAGTTGCAAAATATTAACATACGGGTTAAGTATTCCTGAATGACAAGGCGGGGGAGAGAGAGAGAGAGAGAGAGAGAGGAGAGAGAGAGAGAGAGAGAGAGAGAGAGAGAGAGAGAGAGAGAGAGAGAGAGAGAGAGAGAGAGAGAGAGAGAGAGAGAGAGAGAGAGAGAGAGAGAGAGCTGATGCCATCTAGACACAATTAGTAAACTTATAGACAACTAATAAATGTGCAGACTAAAGATAGTTATCGGCACCTCACCGGGAACTTTTAGCTGTAAATTTAATATCAGATGTAAAAAAAAGAGAAAGAGAAAGAGAAAGAAGAGAAGAGAAAGAGAAAGAGAAAGAGAAAGAGAAGAGAGAAGAGAGAGAGAGAGAGAGAGAGAGAGAGAGAGAGAGAGAGAGAGAGAGAGAGAGAGAGAGAGAGGAGAGAGAGAGAGAGAGAGAGAGAGAGAGAGAGAGAATTTTTGGTGCTACTTTAGTATGCGTTCTACCGTTCTGTTTTTACCTTAGTATGCGGTCTACCGGCTGCTTTTACTTTAGTATGAGGTCTACCGCGCTACCACGCTATACTGTGGGTTTAATGGATTATTTCCTGCTTTATTTCTTGATTACTGCTTGGGCCATGGGTATTTCCATAACAAAAAGAAACACCAGTTCTAAGATTTCACACAAACTCAGCTTGCTGTTTAATTTGTTGTTCATATCCGTATAATGGAATAATGCATTCCCTTGCCGAACAGAACGTGTCATTTGGCACCCTTTACTTGGACAGCGAAGTACAGGCCTGAATTCTCCACCTCTCTCACGCTTTCGTTTTTCCTGCATGATACTACCACATCGATGACACAGATCTGCTTGCTGTGATGCATCCAGTGGATTATTACTACAAAGAAAACTGCAACTGCAGTTTCTTCTGACTGTAGAACACGTCGGTAAAGATCTTTCAACTTCATTGTGGAGTGAAATACACGTAGGTGGAAGTTTGGGACTAAACTGAGGAAAGTCGTCTTTGTTCCCCTTATATAGGACAACTGTGAACTATGATAACCTGACCTGTGTTAGCTACCTGACCTATGACCTGTGGACCAGTAACTAATCCCTTCAGATGCAGGGGTAGGGGACCTGTGGACCAGTGTAGGGGTAGATCACACCCCACACCACTGTAGACTGCGGTACTGCGGTAGAACGCATACTAAAGTAGCACCGATTTTTTTCTATCAAGGACGACTGTTCAGCAATGATGATGATGAATAGAATTACTGAAACAAATAAAATAATAACAAGTTGTATTGAAGAGTGGTTGACTGCAATTAACATTTGATGATTAGAATAAATAACCGTACTGTGACAAAGCTTCATAGCCAGTGAAAAAATAGGTATGCAAAGGATGTGTAAATATTTCCTCTCCTTTTCTTCGCAACACCTCCACCTTGTTGTGTGTTGCTGGCATTTCAATGGATTTTTCATTCCTACTTTGTTCTCTCTTTTATTAATCTATTGCGTTTGCTCTCCTTATATCATTACTATTACTATTACTACTACTACGTATATCACTACTACTTCACTACCATCACTATTACTACTACTACTATCTTCACTACCATCACACTCCTCCTACTCCTCCTACTACTACTACTATCTTCACTACCATCACACTCCTCCTCCTCCTCCTCCTACTACTACTATCTTCACTACCATCACACTCCTCCTCCTCCTCCTCCTACTACTACTATCTTCACTACCATCACACTCCTCCTCCTCCTCCTCCTCCTCCTCCTCCTCCTCCTCCTCCTCCTCCTCCTCCTCCTCCTAATTATTTGTGGAAATTTTAACCTACCTCGTATAAACTGGAATAATAATTCTGCTGATAGAGAAGGTATGCGATTGCTTGATATGGTGAACGAAGTATATTTAAATCAGGTGGTCCGTGAGCCTACAAGGGATAATAGTATCCTAAATTTAGTTTTCACTACCGACATTGATCTGATTGATTACTGCGATATAGGTGAACATTTGGCAAACAGTGATCACAGGCTAATCAGATGCGGCATAAATTGCAATGTAGACATCACAGAAAATCGGTTACTAGTCCCAAATTATAATAAAGCAGATTTCACGAAGATCAGCAGGGTACTAAGCGAAGTTGAATGGATTGACCTACTAAATGGTAATAATGCCGAAAACATGTGTAATGTATTCACTAATAAACTCCAATCGGTGGTGGAAAAACATGTTCCCATGGTAAGAAAACGTTTGAATAACATAAACAGACCCAGTTGGATGAATAATGAGATCCAACAAATCATTGACAGAAAGCGCCGAGCGTATAAAGTTTACAAACGATCAAATGCAGACTGCGATTCTAGAGAATACAATGACGTAAAACGTCGCTGCAAAGGACTAATTAAGTCTAAAAAGCGCGAGTATGAAGAAAAAATTGCAAAGGAATCCAAATCAAACCCGAAAAGGTTCTTTCAATACGTTCGAAGTAAGAAAAACGTCAAAACAAGTTTTGGGGGCCACTGAAGTAATAAAAATATCTTGGAAAAATATAATAAAGTAGGCGTTCGTACTAAAAAAAATATTTAAAATGCGGTTTTATTAAAAAAGACGAAACTCCATTACCGAACCAAAATGTATGCGGGACCAAAAGGGATAGACTGGTAATAGGAAGAAAACGTAAAACAAAATAAAAGATTTGCTTGCCCCAAACTTGACCCAGAAAACTAAAAATTTGACCCGCAAAATCCGTGGGGGGGACGAAATCTCGCCGCGACTACTTGCAATGTCCAGTCAACTTTCGCTCCCATTAAAGTTTATTTTCAAAAAATCGCTAAGTGAAAAAAATTTTCCCTTTAATTGGAAATTAGCTAATGTTACACCGATATTCAAGAAAGGGAGTAGACCTAGCAAGTAATTATCGCCCAATTAGTCTAACGCCGTGATTGTTAAACTATTTGAAAAAATATTGCGGTAAAATAGTGTCTTTTCTCGATGAAAAAAACTCAAACTAAACTCCCACAGGGGATTTCAAAATAAAATCCTGCTTAACAAACCTACTGGATTTTTTTAATGTCATTTATTAAAACTGGGACGCTAAAATTCCCTCGGTTAATATACCTTGATTTTCAAAAAGCCTTGATACAGTTCCCCATAACGACTGCTGACCAACTAAGGGCACAGGGTTAGGAGAAAATTATTTCATGGATTGGCGTTTGGGCTTTAAAATCGTAAACAACGGTTAAAAAGGGGCGAGGCATCTGATTGGTTAGATGTTTACAGTGGGGTCCCTGGGGGCTCGGCCCTACTTTTTTTCTTATATAAAACGATCTGGCTGCGGACTTGTATCAAAATATCGAAATTTGCAGATGACACCAAATTGGGCGGTAAAGCATATACTAAGGAACTCGAACTCATAAAAGTACTCGACAAACTTCAGTTGGAGTGATAAGGGCTTTTAAAAATTCTTTCCGATAAATTAAAGTAATGCTATGGGAAAAACGAAACCTCAATAAAAACTATCAATGCAAAAAAATCGTTAACGAAGTACAGCGGGAAAGGATTTGGTGTATCATCAGTAATGATCTAAAAACCAGTCCGCATTCCCTTGCTCCCCAGAAAAAAAGGCAAATTAATGTTGGGCTTTTTTAACGTAATTTAAACATAAACTCCAAAAGAAAATGACAAAATTATACACCCCTTTGGTTTGGGCCGCATTTGGGAATATGCCGTTCAATTCTGGTCGCCCTGTTTCGTAAAAGATCAACCAATTGGAATCAGTGAAAAGAAGAGAAACCAAACAAATTCCATCTCGCGAAATTCTCTTATGAAAGAGCCGCGGAAACTTAATATGTTTTCCAAAAGGGATCGTAAATCCGTGGGACTTGATGAACCTTTTTCCCAAAAGGTTTTGATGCCCTTAATCAAGAGCCTATTCGAGCTTTCAACTCAAGTGAAACAAGAAATAATGGTTTAAAACAAAACGGTAAAACGTTGCATCACCGATCTCCGAAAAAAATTTTCAATGTTAGAGTCGTTGAACGAATTCCCACAATGTTGTGGGAACCACACAATAACTACAAAAAAAACGACTTACGACCCTGTAAAGAAATGGGTCGTGATAGTGCGAATTCGTATCTATCCCCCGTATCGATTATTTTTTATGGTAGGGGTATTGTAGTTATATTTTTCATATCCTATCTTCTGCCAAATGAAACTTCCTGTTTCTATCCTCTTTGGGACATGGTATCATTTTTCCAACTGTTTTCTTACAATATTTTATAGTTTTAGTATTTTTCAGCAGATACCCCGCTATGGACCAAAGGTCTCCTGGTGCTGTTATTCCTATGTAATCCTTGTAACCTTTAATCCTACTACTACTACTACTTCACTCCCATCACACTCCCCTCCTCCTCCTACTACTGCTCTATCTTCCTAAAATCACATTTCCTCCTCCCCCTACTACTACACTTCACTACCATCACACCCCCTCCTCCTCCTACTACTACTATCTTCACACCTCAAATCCCCTCCTCCTCCTCCTACTACTACTATCCCCCTCCCATCACACTCCTCCTCCTCCTACTACTACTATCTTCACTACATCACCTCCTCCTCCTCTATACTATCTTCACTACCTCACCCCCTCCCCTCCTCCCTCTCCTACTACTACTATCTTCACTACCATCACCTCCTCCTCCTCCTACTACTACATCTTCCTACCACACACTCCTCCTCCTCCTACTACACTATCTTCACTACCTCACACTCCCCTCCTACTCTACTATCTTCCCTACCCCACACTCCTCTTCCCCCTCCTACTCCTACTACTCTATTTTCCACTACCATCACACCTCCTCCTCCTACTACTACATCTTCCCACATCAACTCCTCCTCCTCCTCCTACCCCTACTACTACTATCTCACAAACCTCACACTCCTCCTCCTCCCCACTACTACTATCTTCACTACCACCACTCCCCCTCCTCCTCCTCCTCCTCCCCCCCTCCTCCCCTACTATACTATCTTCACTACCATCAAAACCCCTCCTCCTCCTACTAACTATCTTCACTACCATCACATTTCCCTCCTCCTCCCCCCCCTCCCCTCCTCCTCCCCCTCCTCCTCCTCCCCCCCTCCTCCCCTCCTCCTCCTCCCCTACTACACTACGACTCAAAAACTACTACTTCTACTACAACCTCCTTCCTACGGCGAAAGATAAAAACTCGCAACGCACTGAAGAGTTTCTTTTCTCCCTTTTTTTTTTCGTTTTCTTATTTTAACGTCTTTTGCTAAGCTCTTTTTCAAGGGAATAAAAAAGAACAAAAAAAAGTTATCACCCCTCTCCCCTCCAAGTCGCCCCCCCTCTCCCCAAGTTTTGCTTCTCATGTTCGAGATAACCAACCCACAAACCTCATCCAGTACACACATCACACGTTGCTGAGTTATTCTCTTTTCTTGCCGTCTGACTTTTGTATTGTTAATTTCAATGCCATTCAATCTGACTTTTTAACTCTCTCTCTTCTCTCTCTCTTACTCATCCTCTTACTCATCTACTACTCTCTCTCTCTACTTTTCACCATCCTATACTCTACAATTTCCTCATGCCACTCCTTTCCTTCAAAATTACAAATCTTCACAAGCGTCATCTGCTCGTCATCTTCCTCATATACTATTCACAAACCATTTACACTTTCTCCTTCCTGGGTATACTATCTTCACTACCATCAACTCTCACTGCGTCCTCCTCTTCTCTCTCTCTCTCTCTCCTCATTATTTAGTGGAAATTTTGAACTACCTGGGTATAACATAATCACTGCTGATAGAGAAGTAACGATTGCGATATGGTGAATATATTTAGATCAGAGTGGTCCGTGACCTATAAGGTTTATTACCTAAATTTGATTTTCACTACCGATTGTTCTGATTGATTACTGCTATAGTGAACATAGACAAAAGTGATAAGGAATAAAGATGCGGCCAAAACTTGAATGTAGACATCACAACATCGGTTACATCCCAATTTATACCAGTTCCGATGAACCATCCGGGTATTTTAAAGTACGTTTGACCCTACTAAATTAATTGTCCGAAACATTGTGAAATGTCACCTATAATCAATCGTTGTGGCATAAACATGTTCCATGGTAAAAACCTTTTGAATAACATAAACCAGACAGTTGGTGATCTGACGATCAAACAAATCTTGACAAACGCCCGTTTATAAAGTTTTACACGATCAAGCAACTGCGATCTCGAATACAAGGGCTTAAGTGAGTGTAAAGTACTAATTAAGTTTTAAAACCGAGTATAAGAAAAATTGTCAATTTTGGCCCAAATCCTTCCTGAAGGTTCTTCAATAGTCAATAGAATAAAGTAAACAATATTGCCATGAACGATAATATAGTATCTTGGTAACAGATAAAGCAGTTAGGCGTACGTACTAATTTTAAAACTTCTGGAATGCGGTCCAAATTAAACAACCCCTATTTCCTGCCCAAAAAACATGTTTGCGGGGGCTGGGATAACCTAAAGAATTACAGTAGACTAATTACAAAGTTTTTGCTTAAGTTGTACCTGCAAATCCTGGGGGTGGACGAAATTCTAACGCACATTTCCAATGTCACATCATCTTTCGCTCCATTAAGTTTTTCCCAATAAATCGCTTAAGTGTTCAAAATTTCTCTAGTGTAGATGTGGAATTAGCTATGTTACCAACTAGATATCAGAAAGGAGTAAAGCTAGCAAGTAATATCGCCATTAGCCCTAAGTCCTGATTGTTAAACTATGGGAAAAATTCCGGGATGAAACTCACTTGTCGTTTTTCCTGAAAATAATCATTAATACCCCTTTGTTTCAAATTACCAAGCTCTGATCCATAAGAACCTTCTCATTTTTAATGTCATTTATTAAACCTGGACGTTAAATTTCCGCTCGTGTGATACCTTGATTTTCAAAGCCTTCAATAGAGTTCCATTAATCGACTGCTGACATCTGGCGCTCATAGACTTATGAAAAGCAATATTGGTGCAGGATTGGCGCTTGGCTTCAAATCGTAAAAGTATAATAAATGCGAGTCATCTGATTGCTCAATGTTTATTAGTGAACATAGGGTTTCCTACTATTTACCATATATATAACGTCTGGTGCGGACTAATTTAATTTAGTCGACTTTGCAGATGACATCAATTAGGGGAAAACATATCTTCAAAAATGGAACCATCCGTGATCTCGACAAACTATCAAATGGTGGATAACGGCTTTTAAACCTCTTTCCTAATGTAAAGTAATGCATAACTTAACGGTAACGGCAAATATAATTTATTTTTCTATAAACTCGTTACCAAGTACCTAGCATAAAAATTTAGTTGTCCTCATCGTTATGATCTGAAAACAGTCGCTATACTTGCTGCATTTACCAAATTCGTGGCTTAATTAAAAATAACTTTAACATAACTTCGAAAGAAATCCCATCTATTTAAACCCCCTTGGTTAGCCCAGGAATATGTTCCATTCTGGTCCCCTGTTTCGTAAAAGATCACCAAATTGGATCCTTCCCGATAACCCAACAAATTCTTACCATACTCATTGAATTTTCCCTTATGAGAGAGACTGCGGAAACTTTATCGTTTTTTAAACCCGTTGAACCGTGGATATATGTTTCCTTTAAGATCCTAATGTTGTGTCTTAAATTTGAGACTTATTGGACTTTCAACTCTTATTCCCAAAGGAATATTGGTTTTCTGACGGTCACGTTGTTCACGATTCGTAAAATTATTCCATTAGAGTCGTGACCTGAACTTACCTTCTAACTCTTCGAAGCCACACACTGACTACATTCAATTGTACTAACGGCACTGTAAGTAATGTCCTCATAGTCGACTTCGTACCTAGTCCCCCAATTACCTCCAGGTGCCTTTAACTTATGTTGGTTTTCAGTTAGTATTTCTTCCTGTCCTGGGCAAAATGAATCTTCCATTTCTCTCTTTTTGGGGCATGTTACTTTTCCACTAATTCTTTCAAGTAGTTGATATTAGTATGTAGTTCGCAAACCTTTATTGACCAATTGTCTTTTAGGGTAATTATCTATGTTCCTATTATCTTGTAATCCCCTACTACACATTTTCACTAACTCCCTCTTTCCTCATACTACTCCTCTATAGCTCCATTATTCTGACTTTTCCTCCTCTACTATATTTCAACATCACACGCCTCCCCCGTCCTACTACTACTATCTCTACCAAATTAAACTCCTCCCCCACCCTATATTATATCTTCACGTCCATTTATTTCTTCCATACTACTACTGAATCCTCTTTACATAGCTCTCCTAACTACCAAACCATTTTCTCATCTCCTCCACCTCTCCCAATACTACTATGTCTTTTTCATAACCATTCCTCTCACACATAATACATCCTTCACTACCTCAACTCCTCCTCCTCTACTGACTACATCTCACTAATCAACTTATACCCACTATACTCGCACTCCATCAACACCGCTCCTCCCTCTCCTCCTACCTTCTATAATTATTATTCCATCACCACTCTTTCTTTCCTACTAACTATCTACTATCTACATACTCCTCACTCTTCTATTAGTACTACCTCATCATTCACTACTTCATCATTTCCTCTTCCTCCTTTACTCTTAACTACAACCCCTCCTCCTCTCTCATCCTCTTCCTCCTACTCCTAACTACTCCTCTTACTCCATCAAGTCTCCTTACCTACTACCCCTGTTTTCAACCCATCATCATTTTAACCCTGCCAGTGCATCTCCTCTCCTCCTCAGCTCCATCCTCCAACTATACTCCTCTAAAACTACACTCTCCTACCTAGTTCCCTTACGGCTGCAAATACAAGGTCGAAAACCCCTGAAGAGTTTCACTTCTGCTTTATGTTCCGTTCGATTTTCACCGCACTCGCTACCCTGTCGTAAAGGGAAAAGGTTGAAGACAAAACACGTACAGGGCTCCCAACCATCGCCCTTCTTGCCCAAGCTTCCTTGGCTCTCATGTTCAGCTACTCCACACCCACCCACACCCACACCACAAAAGTCCCCCACGCTCAGCACCGTCATGTGATTTTCCTTCTTTGCCGTCCTCAACTTTTCGCACTTGATAACCTATTACAACTTCATTACCACCGACTTCTACTCTCCCTTCTCTGTCCAACTTGCTGTCATCCTACCTCTCTCCTCTCTATCTTCATTTTACCTCGTATTTCTCCTCTACCTTCTAACTCTATCTCCCTCTTCTCCTCGTCATCCTCTCTCTTTTTTTGCAACAATATCCATCTATTCCTTATTCTGCGAGTTTTGGGACCTGATCAGAATTTCCATAACACCAAGGCGTGGTCGGTCAGTAGTCCTAGTAGTTTTTGAGTCACTCGAGTACCCCTTCTGGCAATTTCGCATTGTGCCTCGCATCACTGACCAAGTTGAGACCTGCAGTGCGCTTATTTTTAGGAGAACAACGTAATCTATTTCCTGTCGTTGATAAATTTATTCGTCACTTCAGGAGTCCGCCATATCACGAACTAACCCAATTAAACAAGACAATAGGAGATCTTTAGCAATAGGCGAGGAACAAAGGTAGGTATTGGAACTATTGCTGATGACTTCATGGAAAGGAATGTCTCTTTTCAGCATAAATAGTCAGAAGAGAGGAGCCTTTTAATCGCTTGGGAGAAAGATTGAGGGGAATGGGAAGGTGATATAGGAGGGTGGATGGGGGACTCCTACTGTGCTAGGACTGTATGGGCCTTTGCTAAAGACAATAGTGAAATAAAGGGTTAAAGGGGCTTAGGGAAAAAGAGTTGAGTGGAATGGGGAAAGATGACAGGACGGACTTATGTCTAATGTAATAATGCAAAAAGAGAGTGACCCTCCCCCCGGGCCCCGAAAACTACATAGAGGCATAAGAGATATTGTCAAGTCGACCTCACTTACAATCTAAAAGTAGAATGTGCTGAATGCAGAATGTTACATGAAAGCTGCATCATAACGTGAAAATCCGGGAAATGCATCTCTTTACAAAACCATACATCGTAAAACTCTGAGCAGGATTTAAAGATTAGATGTTGCAGGAAATTGTAGTATTAGTTACTGTAAAGGTGCATCATATTACGTATAAATACAGGAGTAAAATTAACAACGTCAAAAGTGCCATCTCTCTTGCAATCGAAAATCGTCTGTGTTGCATGATAAAAAAGTAAGTTGATGATAAACAAATACTAGTGGCAGCAAAACTGATTTAGTAAGGCAAGGAATAGCAACCTGCTTACATTCACGTCCAAAGTCTATGGTAGCCAATATAATCGAATTCGTTCTGGCTCAGGAACAAACAACTTGATATACCAAATTAGCTAGTGGACAAGGAAACAAACAGGTCATATCTATAAAATATTGGTTACATTAATTAAAATCGTCTAATGGTAGCCAATTAGAATAGAAATTACGTTCTGGGTCTCAAGGGACTAACAATATAGATCAGCCACGCCAGAAAGGACTCAAGATATCAAAGTAAACAATAAAACCAAATCTGAAAGACGATAGTTTCCATGTACAAAAAATCTATACGACACGTTCATAAAATTATACTAAGCGTGTGAAACGTGAGATATGTTTTACTGTAACGAAGTAGTTAATATAAAAAATCGTCATAACATCCCCTTTTATGGAGCCATTGCCGAGGCCGAGGGAGGTGGTGAGGTGAGGGAGCGTTGAAAATCTTCTTATTCAGTCCACATCCAAAAGCGTGAGAATGGCAAGGAAGGAAAACGCAAGATAGGCAATGCAGGAAATCAAGGCTATAGAGCGGCCAGGCTAAATGCGGACATATCTCCTGTAAATGGGCGAAGTAGATTTCCAAACACAGTCAGGGGAGTTTGGGGGGGGGGGGGGAGGGAAAAAGAGGGGAGAGAGAGAGAGAGAGAGAGAGAGAGGAGAAGAGGAGAGAGAGAGAGAGAGAGAGAGAGAGAGAGAGAGAGAGAGAGAGAGAGAAGAGAGAGAGAGAGAGAGAGAGAGAGAGAGAGAGAGCACTACTACTACTATGTATCATTCCTGCTCTACAATTACTACTACTGTTCTTTCTAATGCTAAAGAGATGAAGAAGAAAAAAGAAGAAGAATGAAAAAAAAGAAAATGAGATGGAAGAAAGGAAACAAATATATAATAGTTAAACAATAAAACTGGAAATACAGCAAAGACTAAAACACCACCACCACCACAGCCACTGCCACAAAACAGTCCCACCCCTTGTTACATAATACAGGCAACTCACACCACACACTACCACACCTACCACCCCACCACACAACCACACCCTCACCCCACCACACAACCACATCCTACCACACCTTCCACACAACCACACGCTCACCCCACCAACACAACCACACCCTCACCAAAACAACCACACCCACTACCCCACCACACAACCCACCCCCCCCACCCCCCACACCCACCCCCAACCCACCCACTACCCCACCACACAACCACACCTACTAAACCCCACCACACAACCACAAACCTACTACCCCCCACACAACCACACCTACTACCCCACCACACAACCACACCTACTACCCCACCACACAACCACACCTACTACCCCACCACACAACACACCTACTACCCCACCACCAACCACACCTACTACCCCACAACCACACACCCACCACACAACCACACCTTCACCCCACCACACAACCACATCCTACCACACCTTCCACACAACCACACAACCACACCCTCACCCCACCACACAACCACACCTACTACCCCACAACCACACCCTCACCACACAACCACACCCTCACCACACCACACAACCACACCCTCACCACACACCAGCCACACCCTCACCACCCACACAACCACACCTCAACCACCCCACCACACAACCACAACCACAA
This sequence comes from Chionoecetes opilio, assembly GCA_016584305.1. Classification (NCBI taxonomy): domain Eukaryota; kingdom Metazoa; phylum Arthropoda; class Malacostraca; order Decapoda; family Majidae; genus Chionoecetes; species Chionoecetes opilio. Next base: position 165,940 of record JACEEZ010012188.1, on the reverse strand, counting down.
CACCACACCCTCACCTACCACCCCACCACGCAACCACACCCTCACCACGCATACCTCTACACCCCAACCTTCCTCCCCCTCCTACTCCTCCTCCATCTTAGATAAACCCTAACACACCGCACGTCCGCCTATTCCCCCTCCCCAACCCCTATTCCCCCCTCCCCAACCCCCTCCCCCTAAGTTGCATATGTGGGCTGACTGTGTTTCACGTTTCGTATAACGATATCTCTCTCTCTCTCTTCTCTCTCTCTCTCTCTCTTCTCTCGCTTCTCTTCTCTCTCCCTCTCTCTCTCTTCTCTCTCTCCTCTCTCTCCTCTCTTCTCTCCCTTTATTACTAACTCCATCCTCAAATCCTCGTTCTTCCTCCTCCTTTCTCCTCTTCCCTAGCTCCCGCATCCTTCTGTTCTGTAACCCACAGTAGCACGATGCCTCTCTGTTTCATACCAAACCATATACATGCAAATTAGGTTCACTGAGCAACGACACACACACACACACACACCACACACACACACACACACACTTTCATTCCCAAGGCACTCAAAATATATTCCCCTTAGATTTCATTTCCGCACATGTTCATTCACGTATTCTCTTTGTAAGTCATGATAACAATTGAAGATTTAACCAATGGCTTAAGTTGTTATCACACATCCGTACTTGAGAAAGCTACAAAAAAAATTAAAATTAAAAAAAACCCCACCTTCCTATCCTCTTTGTTGTCTTATTCATCGAAAGTCCGGTAACCTTTAGCTAATGTCACTGCTAAAATTCGGGAACTCTCTCTCTCTCTCTTTTCTCTCTCTCTCTCTCTCTCTCTCTCCCCTCTCTCTCTCTCTCTCTCTCTCTCTCTCTCTCTCTCTCTCTCTCTCTCTCTCTCTCTCTCTCTCTCTCTCTCTCTCTCTCTCTCTCTCTCTCTCTCTCTCTCTCTCTCTCTCTCCTTTCACCTACCTATTCTTCCCTCCTTTCATGCCACATTTTCTTTCTTCCTTCCACCCTTTCAATTATTTATTCATTTATTCATTTCTTCCTTCCTTCCTTCCTTCCCCCTTTCCTCCAACTTTCTTTATTATTTCCTTCCTTCCTCCTTCCTTCCTTCCTTCCTTCCTTCCTTCCTTCCTTTCTTCCTTCCTTCCTTCCTCTCTATTCCACGCTTTTCTTCTTATTGTCTTCCTTCTCTCTTTTTAATATTTTTTTTTTTAGCTTTAACTTCGTTCCGTCCTTTTCCTTTATTCCTACATGCCCTTTCCTTCCCTTCGTCGATATTATCTTAGTTGGCATCTATTCCTTGTTTATTCCACACATTGCTTGTCCATAGTTTCTTCATATCTTTCTTCTCTCCTTTCTTCCTTTTCACTCTATATCATTTACCATTCAATTCTCCCTACGTCTTTTTTTGTTGTTATTCTATTTGTGTTGCATCTCTTTCATTCTTCCTTAATTCCTTCCTTCCTTCCTTCCTCCTTCGTTTTCTTCTTTATGTTCTCTCATCACCCTCTCTTGGTTTTTGCCGATTTGATTGCTTATTCGTATACACCATTCAGCCACTCTTCCTTCCTCCATCCCCTCGCTTCTTCTTTATCACTATTTGCTCATTACTACTTCATTTTATTCACATCTATAATATTCCTGTGGAGGATTTGAGTGAGATGCGTCATGGCAACAAGAATTTTAAGTTAAACAAAAAATTATAAGGATGATAACTAGATGAGAGAGAGAGAGAGAGAGAGAGAGAGAGAGAGAGAGAGAGAGAGAGAGAGAGAGAGAGAGAGAGAGAGAGAGAGAGAGAGAGAGAGAGAGAGAGAGAGAGAGAGAGAGAGAGAGAGAGAGAGAGTGAGAGTGAGAGTGAGAGTGAGAGTGAGAGTGAGAGCGAGAGCGAGAGCGAGAGCGAGAGAGAGAGAGAGAGAGAGAGAGAGAGAGAGAGAGAGAGAGAGAGAGAGAGAGAGAGAGAGAGAGAATTATTAAAGTGATACATAGCTGGCATTCATCTCTTTTTTATCTGGTTGGCTTTGAAACATTTTGTTTGACTTTACTATGGAGACAACACACTTTTATTTTTGGTCTCCTCCCACTCACTCTTCTTCTTGCACACAGCACACCAACACTTGCCACAACACCCTGACACAGCTTACTGCATCCTTACACAGCCCACGGATTCCCTACCATCGTCTAGTACAGCCCCCCTTCACTCCTTCAAGCAAGATATTTCAAAATAATCCTGAATCAGAAAGAAACACTGATTTTTTTTTTTTTTGGGCATTTCCATTGTGCAAATAATTATTTATAAATACCTTGCATATGCCCAGCAGATTTAGTTAGGTTACGTTTAATGAAATACTAGACAGTTCTTCCTTTTTCTCCCTTGGCTCACGCCCCCCTTGGTAATTACCCACGCCCCCCAGGTTAAGAACCGCTGGTCTACTAGTAACCCTTAACATAGGTTCTCTCCCAGTCTCTCACTCTTAACACAGCTTAATTATACCCCTTAATATTCACAGCCCTCTCACATCCCCTATCACAGCCAACCACCATCTCTTAACACAGCCCTTTATAACAGCCCATCTGCCGCCCCCATTGCGGACTCCTGAAGGGGCGTGTCGATCAAGGGAAGGATGGTGGCGCGTTGATTCTGTTTTGGGTACCTTAATATCAATCCAGGAATGTTAATTGTAATTCTCGGAGTCAAGACAACATCACCTCGAGTCTGTCTATCTGCCTGTCTGTGTCTGTCTTTGGTTGCCTGTCTGTCCGTCTGTCTGTGTGTATGTGTCTGTCTGTCTGTCTTTGTTTGCCTGTCTGCCTGTCTGTGTCTGTCTTTGGTTGTCTGCCTGTCCGTCTGTATGTCTGTATGTGTCTGTCTGTCTGTCTGTCTGTGTCTGTTTGTCTTTGTTTGCCCGTCTGCCTGTCTGTGTCTGTCTTTGGTTGCCTGTCTGTCCGTATGTCTGTCTGTCCGTATGTCTGTCTGTATGTGTCTGTCTGTCTGTCTGTATCTGTTTGTCTGTTTGCCTGTCTGTCTGTCTGTGTCTGTCTTTGGTTGCCTATATGTCCGTCTGTCTTTATGTATGTGTCTGTCTGTCTGTCTTTGCCTTCTGTCTGTCTGTCTGTCTGTCTGTCTGTCTGTCTGTGTCTGTTTGTCTTTGTTTGCCTGTCTGTTTAGCTGTTTGTCTGTCTGTCTTTCTTTGTTTATCGGCTTCTGTCTGCTTGTCTTTATTCCTCTGTGTCCTTCCTTTTGGTTTTTGGTTTGTCTATCTGGTTGTCTCTGTTTATCGCTTCTTTGTATCTGTCCTTGTGTCTCTGTCTGTCTGTCTGTCTATGTCTGTCTGTTTGTCCTTGTTTCTCTGTCTGTGTCTGTCTGTCTGTCTGTCTTTTTTTCTGTCTGCTTGTCTGTCCTTTTTTTATGTATGTCTGTCTGTCCTATTTTCTGTCTGTCTGTCTGTCTCTCTCTCTCTCGTACGTGAGAGGGACGGAAGTGGGGACAGTTCACGGAGATCCGGGAGGGCGGGCGGGAGGCGAGATGAAGAGGCCGACAGGTGTGGGAGGGAGCGTGCAGGTGTGGGAGGGACGGGACGGTGCGGCTAAGTGGGAGACTACATAAGGGTGTGTAAGGGGCGGGGCAGGTCAGTGTGGGCCGGGACGCGGTATCGGCCGGATGGGTGGTGAGTGGTGTGTTGACTCAGTCTCCTGCCTCTTCCCCACGTGGCGGCTACCTCTCCATAGAGTCTTATGAGAGGGCTGACGCGTTAACAGATACAGTAAATAAACAGGCAGTGAGACAAGTTGTAACCCAGCGTCCTATGGCCCTGAAGAACCACGAAACACAGAGTTCGTAGGGGTCTTGCGTGCTCGACTTTGCTGCGTCAAATTGCGGCGGTCACGAACGCTTTGAAATCAACTACCGCGTTCAGCTCTGCCTCTAGTGACGTCCGAGCCCATGGAAAAGCTGCGGTGCCCTTCGTGGGTTAACTGAGTGGTGCTACTGGAGGTCATCTGGACGCAACACACACACACAACTGGACATTCACGCGTTATTATCAGGAAACATTATAATTTCGTTGGGAGTTGAGGTCAAATCATGGACTGGGGCAAGATGAGGATAGCGGGGACCCCTGCCACACCCTCCACCTTCCCCTCCGGCAGAAGGAGGAGAGGAGCGGGAGGCAGCACCGGCAGCGTGTTGGTGGTGCTCCTCGCGATATTTGGCTTCCTTATCGACGGCGCAGGTAAGAGTACTTTGTTATCTTTTAGTTCCACCGTCTAACCCAAAAGTGTCAAACTCATGGCCCGCGTGGCAAATGTGGCCCTTGGGATGGACATAAGTGGCCCGCGAGATGACGGTAAGATTTATAACCTTGTGAATTTATGACAGTTATGAAGGAAAATATGATTGCAATATGATTTTGTTATCATCAGGTGTTTATTAAGTAAAGTGAATCAGACAAACTCAAATAGCGTATTCCTGATAAGCCAAGTAAGTCATCGTGTAAAGCAGTAAACTTCAGTCCTGGAAACATATCATGTACCTTTGTTGGCACTCCAGACAGTAACTCAAATAAGAATTGGCCCTCAAAAAGCTTAGTGTTTGACACCCTTGGCTCTAACCAAACTATTTATATGTGTACAAATACGGTGATACTATTATTTACCCTTGGCCTTCATGTGTTGATCTGGATACCCACCGGGAGTGAAAATTAACGCGACGACAGGTGCAACGACAGGTTTAAGGTGTCCGTGGCTGACTGACCGACTGACTGGCCGTTCTGCGTATTACGTAACACTTCTCTCGCTTGTCTGTCGCGGCCTGCAGCTCACGGGTGTCAGGTGACAGGGCATAGGCGAGGCACGCGGTGATGAGTGTAGCGCAAAGGATTACACTCGTCTATATAGCAGCTTCCTTTACCATCACATCACATCAGAATAGCTTCCCTCACCATCACATCACATCAAAACAGCTTCTTCCTTTACCATCACAGCACATCAAATCAGCTTCTTCCTTTACCATCACAGTACATCAAAACAGCTTCTTCCTTTACCATCACAGTACATCAAAACGGCTTCTTCCTTTACCATCATAGTACATAAAAACAGCTTCTTCCTTTACCATCACAGTACATCAAAACAGCTTCTTCCTTTACCATCATAGTACATAAAAACAGCTTCTTCCTTTACCATCACAGTATATCAAAACAGCTTCTTCCTTTACCATCACAGTACATCAAAACAGCTTCTTCCTTTACCATCACAGTACATCAAAACAGCTTCTTCCTTTACCATCACAGTACATCAAAACAGCTTCTTCCTTTACCATCACAGTACATCAAAACAGCTTCTTCCTTTACCATCACAGTACATCAAAACAGCCTCTTCCTTTACCATCACAGTACATAAAAACAGCTTCTTCCTTTACCATCACAGTACATCAAAACAGCTTCTCACATCACATATACATCAAACAGCTTCCTATTATCAACATACATCAAAAAACTTCCCTCATTTACACACAGACATCAAAACAGCTTCCCTCACCATCACAGTACATCAAAACAGCTTCCCTCACCATCACAACACATCAAAACAGCTTCCCTCACCATCACAACACATCAAAACAGCTTCCCTCACCATCACAGCACATCAAAACAGCTTCCCTCACCATCACAGCACATCAAAACAGCTTCCCTCACCATCACACACATCAAAACAGCTTCCCTCACCATCACAGCACATCAAAACAGCTTCCCTCACCATCACACACATCAAAACAGCTTCCCTCACCATCACAGCACATCAAAACAGCTTCCCTCACCATCACAACACATCAAAACACTTCCCTCACCATCACAGCACATCAAAACAGCTTCCCTCACCATCACAGCACATCAAAAAGCTTCCCTCACCATCACACACATAAAACAGCTTCCCTCACCATCACAGCACATCAAAACAGCTTCCCTGACCATCACAACACATCAAAACAGCTTCCCTCACCATCACAGCACATCAAAAACAGCTTCCCTCACCATCACACATATCAAAACAGCTTCCCTCACCATCACAGCACATCAAAACAGCTTCCCTCACCATACACAACACATCAAAACAGCTTCCCTCACCATCACAGCACATCAAAACAGCTTCCCTCACCATCACAACACATCAAAACAGCTTCCCTCACCATCACAGCACATCAAAACAGCTTCCCTCACCATCACAACACATCAAAACAGCTTCCCTCACCATCACAACACATCAAAACAGCTTCCCTCACCATCACAGCACATCAAAACAGCTTCCCTCACCATCACAGCACATCAAAACAGCTTCCCTCACCATCACAGCATATCAAAACAGCTTCCCTCACCATCACAGCACACCAAAACAGCTTCCCTCACCATCACAGCACATCAAAACAGCTTCCCTCACCATCACAACATATCAAAACAGCTTCCCTCTCCATCACAGCACATCAAAACAGCTTCCCTCACCATCACAGCACATAGAAACAGCTTCCCTCACCATCACAACATATCAAAACAGCTTCCCTCACCATCACAGCACATCAAAACAGCTTCCCTCACCATCACAGCACATCAAAACAACTTCCCTCACCATCACAACAGTACATTATAAAATTTAGAATTGTGTAATAATTGGCTAAATCTTTGGATCAGTAAAAGTGGTCCTGTAAATATCATTTAAAAAGTTAACACAAATGAACTATACGTATAAAAAAAAAACTTTATACCTTTATTATTGTTAACTTTACCTTTTAAAAGTCGCACCAGTGAGTCAGTTAGTTGGTGTTACTGGAGGTAGTTGATCTATACCCGCTCGATGTGGTCTGTGATCTATTTCTAGCCAGGTAAAGCACAGTACATACAGTGGCCACCTAGATAACTCAGGAGTCCATCTAACATGCATAGGCGCGGATCGATAAAGGCAGCAACACCAAGGCAAAATTAACCCCTGTGTACCTACCTACCCTCACCCTGCAGCGTCCATTTCAAGCAGCACATATATATTGGTGTGGTTAATAGCCTGCCACAAGGTTTGAATATCATGGACAACTTATGAGCATCGCAACCACGCAGCACTTGATATATATACCTTTTTCTTTACACGTTTTGCCAAGTATATTGTGGAGTGTGGAGGACGCAGGTGTGTGTGTGTGTGTGTGTGTTTTTGTGTGTGTGTGTTGTGTGGCGAGGGCACGACGAGTGTGATGAATATTGTTGAGTGCAAACATGAATATTACAAGACGAAAAATATGAATAAGATCACCATGATATTACCACGCACGCACCTTGGAGGGGGGGAGGAGAGAGAGAGAGAGAGAGAGAGAGAGAGAGAGAGAGAGAGAGAGAGAGAGTGATGATGTGATGATGTGACCAAAGCAAACTTCAGAAGAGTAATAAAGAGTAATTTCAAGGTGTATAATTAAAAGTTCCAAAAGGACAATTAATTAAGAGAACAATTAGCATGACTCAATAACCATAAAGCACACACACACACGCACACACTCCGTAGTTTGGGGAACTCCGTAGTGTAAGGGATAGCACGCTCGGCTCACAACCGAGAAGTCCCGGGTTCGATCCCCGGGCGGAGCGAAGACAGACGGCCGGTCTTCTTAAAACCCGAGCCCCTTTCCACCCAGCAGTGAATGGGTACCGGGTGTTAGCCGGGGGTTTGTGACCTGCCTCCCGGGGTGGTGCTTCGGCCAACACTAAGCACTAGGGATGAATGATAAAATAAATGTTGATATGGAGACGGGGCCATACGAGCGTTGCTCAGGCCCTGTAAAATACAACTAGATGAATACACACACACACACATCTTATATAAGCGTGTGCCTGTGCATTATAAGATAATAAAAATAATACGGAGAGTCAAGAGTCTCGCATTGTGAATATGACGAAATAAATGGAACCACGTCTCCTCTTCCTCCTCTTCCTCCTCCTCTCCTCCTCCTCCTCCTCCTCCTCCTCCTCCTCCTCCTCTTCCACAGTTTTCTCTAATTTACTCCCGCAGTTTCCACTCTCCCCCTCGACAAAGCGGCCACATTACCCCTAAAACACTCTAAAATATTACTTCATTTTTGAGTTTCTGGCGCCTTCAACCCACCCAACCCACCCCTCAACCCTCAACCCTCCCCAAACGTCCCCCCACGTCCCCTCCTTGTCTGTCTTTCCTCCCCCCCTCACACCCAGCCTCACCACCCCTACCACTACTGTGTTTAAAAGCAGCCGCTGTCGACGTTCAATTAGCCAAGAGTCACTATGCTTGCTTCTTCACGGCACTTGTGTGTGTGTGTGTGTGTGTGACGCCTGAATTGCTGGGTGCTAATAATTGTTTACTGAATGTCTTTTTTTTTTTTGTGTGTGTGTGTGTGTCATTAGTACATATTGTGATAACCAAAATATCGAAGAAAAAAAATCATGAAAGTCGTAAAGGTCTCAACAAAATTATAAAAACTGGCTAAAAGAGAAACGCAGATAAATGCACAGACAAATGAACAGATAAATAACTACGTATATAATTTAGACTGAAATAACGCACCAAACATCACAACGTCAACATCTCAAACGAACCCTAAGTACCGAATGACGTCAGAACGAATAACTTTGCTCTAATAATATGCTCCTTGATGTAATGATTTCCAGTCAGTTGACGCTAAACACTAATACGATATCCATAATAACACTAACTGCTACGGAATCAAAGTTATCATAATTACTGCTATTCTGGCACATTAATAATTATGCATCTCAACTGTATCAACTGTATCTGATTATACATCTCAACTCGCCATTGGGAATAATTATTGGTGTTCACTTTCCAACATAATGACCCGCATGTCACTGGTGTATAATGGTTATGATTGCTCTCCTTACTCTTGGCGTCACTTGTATTGCTATTTGCGACAAGTTGTTATGATTGTAGCCTTTGATACTATGGTTTGCTATCTTCCTTAGCCTTTCTAATATTGTTTGTTGTCTTCCTTAGCCTTTCTAATATTGTTTGTTGTCTTCCTTAGCCTTTCTAATATTGTTTGTTGTCTTCCTTAGCCTTTCTAATATTGTTTGTTGTCTTCCTTAGCCTTCTAATATTGTTTGTTGTCTTCCTTAGCCTTTCTAATATTGTTTGTTGTCTTCCTTAGCCTTTCTAATATGTTTGTTGTCTCCTTAGCCTTTCTAATATTGTTTGTTGTCTTCCTTAGCCTTTCTAATATTGTTTGTTGTCTTCCTTAGCCTTTCTAATATTGTTTGTTGTCTTCCTTAGCCTTTCTAATATTGTTTGTTGTCTTCCTTAGCCTTTCTAATATTGTTTGTTGTCTTCCTTAGCCTTTCTAATATTGTTTGTTGTCTTCCTTAGCCTTTCTAATATTGTTTGTTGTCTTCCTTTGCCTTTCTAATATTGTTTGCTGTCTTCCTTAGCCTTTCTAATATCGTTTGTTGTCTTCCTTACCCTTTCTAATATCGTTTGTTGTCTTCCTTAGCCTTTCTAATATTGTTTGTTGTCTTCCTTAGCCTTTCTAATATCGTTTGTTGTCTTCCTTTGCCTTTCTAATATCGTTTGTTGTCTTCCTTAGCCTTTCTAATATCGTTTGTTGTCTTCCTTAGCCTTTCTAATAGTGTTTGCTCTCTACCTTTGAAATATTTACGATACTTGATAAAATGAACAATCTCGGGGTTCAATCGAAATTCATCTAATAAATAATTACCTGGTGGCTTACACTACAACGGACATGGTTTAGGCAATATCTGAACCTAAGAAAATGACATTAATTCGCTAAGGTAGTTTACTTGCTGTCCTGTATTCTCATATTAGGGCTGCTTCTGGTAAACTAAAGTGTTGCCCTCACCTGTTGATACGAGTGATTGGATTAACCTGAGAGTGATGACGTAGCAGGTGTGTGTAATGAACGTGGGAGACTCATTTGTAACGACTTGCTATGTATCACCATCATCATTATCGTCATCATCGTATTATTATGCCATCTTTCATCTGCGTGCCCTTCTTTTCTTTTCTTCTTCTTTTTCTTCCTACTACTACTACTACACTACTACTACTACTGCTATTTCTATACTACTACTACACTACTACTACTACAAATACTACTACTACTGCTATTTCTACTACTACTACTACTATACTACTACTACTACACTATAACTACAACTACTTCTATAAATACAACTACTTCTACAACTACTTCTATAACTACAACTACTTCTACAACTACTTCTATAACTACAACTACTTCTATAACTACTTCTACAACTACTTCTATAACTACAACTATTTCTACAACTACTTCTATAACTACAACTACTTCTACAACTACTTCTTCTATAACTACAACGAATACTACTACTAATAATAATATTATTACCTCCGCCAACGAAGTTGGAGGGGTTATGTTTTCACCCCGATCTGTCTGTCTGTCTGTCTGTCTGTTAGTGTACAGGATTTCTCGAAAAGTTACAAATAGACTTGGACCAAGCTCGGTATACCAAGTCTATTTGGTATAAGGAAGAACTGATTTAATTTTGGATGAAATCTATTGACAACTGTTGCCATGCAACCATGATGAATATTCGGCCGGGTATGCGCTCATACTGAGTGCATATATTATATATATTATATATTAATATATAATATATATGATATAATATATTTATATTACTATAATATATATATATATATATATAACGTAATATATATACGTATTATATACGTTATATATACGTATATTAATATATATATATACGTATATATATATACGTATATAATTGACGCTCTATATATAGTATATAGTATATATATAATATTAGTATATATATATCATATTATATACTATTATAATATTCGTATTATTACATATATATATATATATATATATATAATATATATAATATAATATTATAGTACTATATATATATATATATATATGTATATTATATATATATATATATATATATATATATATATATATATATATATATCGTATATATATATATATATACGTATATATATATTATATATAACGTATATATATATATATATATATATATATATATACGTATATATATTATATATATATATATATACATATTACTATATATATATATATATATATATATATATATATATACGTATAATTATATATATATATATATATAGTATATATATATATATATATATATAATATACTATATATATATAATATATATATAACTATATACTATATAATTATATATATATATATATATATTTATTATATCGTATATATTTATATATATATATATATATCTATATTTATATATATATATATTATATATATATATATATATATATATATATATTTATATAATTACGATATATTATATATTATATAATATATATATATATATATATATATATATATATATTATATATTATATATATTATCTATATTTTATATATATTATATATATACGTATACTATATATACTATATATTTTATACTATATATATTACGTATATATTATTATATATATATAATATATATATATATTTATATATATATATAATATATCGTATTATATATATAGTATAATATATATTATATATATACGTATAATATCATACTATATATATTATATATAATTACGTAATATATATATATATTATATATATATACTATATATATATATATAAAATCATATATTATATATATATATAATATATATAACTATATCTATATATATATATATAACTATACTATATATTATATATATAATATATATTCTATATAATACTATATATCTCATTATATATTATCTATATATTATATATATATATATATATATATTATAATATATATATATATCATATTATTACTATATATATATATATGTATATATATATATACGTATATATAAAATACTTTTTTTTTTTACTTTAAAAACAAATTAAGTTTTTTTTACTTTTTTTTATGAAATCGAATAACAACTGTTGCCATGGCATGAAGAATATTCATGAAATATTCGGGCGGAGGTATGCGCTCTACTGAGTGCCCCCCCCCCCCCCCCCCCCCCCCCTAGTTCTTACTGTCATCATAATTCATGCACACCTTGGTCACACACTGTTAAGCAAAGCACTACGGATGACCCAATGCCTCGCCGCCCAGTCAAAGGTTCTCTCATGTCCATCACACTGACCCACAGAAAAAAAGGAGAAAAAAAGTAAGAAAAAAATCACTATCCCGCTAGGCACTTTCTCTGCTACCTAATGTACAGTCCTGGACAAGTAATTACTCGGAGGTGATTAAGTGGCTCGTTCCGGCGGTTAATTACTGGGCGCTAACGAGATTCAATCACATGACTACAGCGGCTGTGAACTACGAGGCTGGTGACGTCACGGGCTGCTTAGGTGATGATGGCGCGGCTTGGTGACATCAAGAGGGGATGAGTGGTGATGTCATGGAGTTGATGGTTAATGAGTGACTTTTTGGTGACTTCACTTAGGATGGATGTACATAATGAATTTAACTAACTTTTTTTCTTCGTTTTTACATCACAAAGGACTGGCCAAGGACAAAACAAAAAGTAGCAAATAACTCGCTTAGTTGCCAGTCCCTATAAAGATGTCGCTAACTAACTAACTAAATTGATCCGCCTCCTTTCTTTATTATCTCACTGTCTTCTTTATGGGGACTGGCAGCTAGCGGGCTTTTTGTTACTGTTTTTTTTGCCCTTGGTTTGTCCTTTTTGAGGTTAAAAAAATTGAATCAGTATTAAGGAAGCAAGGTTAAGTTATCTATATATACTATCTATGTATGTATTCCTTTACGTCTATCCGTTGAATGTATTTTGTATAACTGCCTGCATACGTATGTCTTGCTAAGTTTATTCATTTCCACCTGTTTCTGTTTGTTATGATGATTTTTTTTTTTACATTATAGGGATCTGGCATAGGACAGCAAAAAAAAAAAAAAGCTACAAAAAAACCTCACGCATTGCCAATCCCAGTTTAGCAGAGACAGAAAATATATATATATTTATTTTTTAATTTTTTATTTTCACCATTAAAAAACAACGGGAGGTGAAGGTAGCTGGTGCGTAAGGAAGAGAAGGAAGGAAGGAAGGGGAGGGAGGGATGAGGGAGGGAGGGTAGGAAGGAAGACAGGAAAATAAGAGAGGTAACATAACTTGCGAGGAAGGAAGGAAGGCCAGGAAGGCCAGGTCTTCTTCCTGACCTTCCTGACATGTCAAACAAAATTTAGTTTCCCCGTTTCCCGAAAGCAAGTTATTTTTAGTGTTGCCTTCGCGCAGCGCCCAGCGGACGTGTGTGTGCGTGTCAGGACCACCGAGATCTATATGTGCTCTATACCGAGCTCGTATGTTAATACATAGCTCAGTGGTCAGGACCTTTGTGGCCGGGTACAGTCAGGGTCAGGAACCTTCAGGACTCCGCCGAGAGGATTCCCTGGGGATGGCCGGGGCATGAGGGAGGACTTCAGGACTCCGCCGAGAGGTCCTTCGCCATCACTGCCTGTAGCACCTCCACCAGACCTCAACTGGGGCCAACTACATTTATGTGCGGTGAGAGAGAGAGAGAGAGAGAGAGAGAGAGAGAGAGAGAGAGAGAGAGAGAGAGAGAGAGAGAGAGAGAGAGAGAGAGAATGTTGGGATAAGCCTTTTGTACGGCTCCCAATAAAGGATAAAAGGGGGAGGAAAGACAGGTGGACAGGTGTGGGTAGGGGGAGGGTTGCAATTTTTCTTTTGGTTCTCGCGACACACGGGCTTCTGGCAACGGACGGCCCCGGCGACGACCCCGAAGCCACCCTAACGGGGACTCCGACCAGGACCCGAGACACTATCAGCACAGATCCCGGCCCGGGGTCTGTGCTGATGGTGTCGCCGAGCGGAGCCCCGTGAAAGTGGCGCCGGGGTGCTCGCCGAGACCGACCGCCTCCAAAAACCCGTATGCCGCAAGAACCCGAAGAAACGTTGCTGCACCACTACCTATCTACTTATCTTCCATTTGTGGATCACTGGAGGACACGTATCGAGTTGACATGCTTGTGCTCGAGTACTTGGTGCGATACAAGGACGAGTGGATGTAGCACAGTGACCCTCGCTCATCCTTCTTTACGGGACGGTCAATCAATGGGTACTTGAGGGCATTTAGAAAGGTCACGTGTGCATACTCGATCTCCTGGTTAATTAAGGGTTCCGTAATGAAGGACGTTGCTTATCATATGCTCAAAGGCCGAAGAGACGGATAGGAGCACCGTTTCACAGCGTATACGAATACACATCAACACTATTTACTATAAACTATTATAATACAGACCTAGATTATTATATTGATCGATAAATCATGTGAATTTATTGTACGTTATTGATTTTATGGATTTTTTGAATATATTAAATGAATATCAACAATATTTACTTTAGATCTTTAATTCATGTCTAGTTTATCATAACTATTGATATATTTCATCAACGTCTATTTACCTGTTTATCAATACCTTGACACTTATCTCGAGCCACTTATTCGCATCAATGAACAGCTATTTACCTATTTGATTAACGTGTACCTGTTTATCTGTGTTGTCTTGTTTGTATGTTTTATCTCCGGCAATTTGTCTGGCAAGCAGGAATAGCCCGCCGCCTCCGTTTTCTTCGTGTGTCATGTTACGCGCGTGTGTGTGTCGAGGTGATACACTCTTGTTTGTGCTTCATGATTTACCTGCCACTCTTCTTTTCTTTTCTTCTTCTTTTTCTCCCTACTACTACTACGACTATTGGCACTTCTATTATTACTATAACTACTACTTCTATTACTACTACTACTCCACAGGGCTTGAAAAACAACGATAATATGAAATGAGATAATGCAACAAGAAATCAAGTCAGGATGGAAATAAACATGACAACGATGATAATGAATAATGTTAATACACACGTATACATAAATTTTCAGACTAAAAATCAAAACGGGAAAATTAATAGAACATAAATTTGAGTACATTCATAGTTACATACATACATACACACGTACAGCCAATTATCCCCCGTGCACCTGAGTCACCTAGTTTTCTATGTGAAAAATAGTATATCCTTTTTTCTATTTCAATTCATTTATTCGAAACGACCACCACTATAAATCCGCGCGCGATATATCATGTGAATTTATTGTAAGTTATTGATTTTCCCTCAATATGCTTAGCGGGGTTGTATATCGCATTGGTACATTGCGGTAAATATCGTTCAAGTAGAGATAGTGTTCCTCCCCTTCCCCCTTCTCTCCCCTTCCCTCCTTCCCTCTTTCCCTCCCTCCTTGCCCCATCTACACTCTTAGAAAAAAAGGGTAGGAAAAGGGTAGAAAAAGGGTATTTGTAGTGAAGAAATACGGCTACCCTTTTTCTACCCTTACAAATATACCCTTTCGGATCGACGCAAATATACCCTTTTCCAACCCTCTCGTCTAAAAAGGGTAGATGAAGGGTAGATGAAGGGTATAATCGGCAGCATCTACCCTCCAGCCTGCGGACATAGGGTTTAAAAAGGGTAGTGATGGTGCGATGTAATAATTCTACCCTTAATATACCCCTTATTTCTGAGTGTATCCAACTTATCTGCCCAACTCCTTCCCTTCAATCTCTTATCCATCTTTATTTCCCTTTCTTTCGTCAGCTCTTTCACATCCTCCTCCTCTATACTTCCATTTCTCGTTTGCCATCTTCCTTCTCTTCCCCCCTTCACCCCCCTCCTTGCCCCTTACCTATCTCCCCAACCTATCTACCCAACCCCTTGCCTTCAATCTATCTATCTTCCTTTCTGTCGTCATCTCTTGCATATCATCTTCACATCCTCTCTACTTCTATTTCTCCTTGTAAACTTCCTTCTCCTCTCCCCTTTTCCTATCATCCGCTAAATCATCTCTTTCCCTATTT
>JACEEZ010012188.1:135000-142500 GCA_016584305.1 Chionoecetes opilio | reverse complement strand
GGAGAGAGAGAGAGAGAGTGGTTGAAAAACTATACAGGTGTTAAGAGTGAACATTTCCAAATAACAACAAAATTAGAACCCAAGGGAGACAAGTACCTTAATCACACTACATATATCCAGCCTTGATAACGACCACCAAGCTGCAATAACTAATGAAAAGAATGTTAAGACTGACTTCACTATACACATCTGAGCACTCTTAAATCTTCTGTAGCAGCAATGATAATAATAGTTTGGATAAAGTTTCTCGCCGTCTTCTCGTTTTCTTGTTAGTTAGATGTTACATGTTAGTTTAAATAAATAATCTTGCGCGTCTTCTGTGCCGGGTAGGTATTTGAGTAAAGTGTATCGGACGTTGCACCTGTTTCCATGATTTACAAAGCCATTGTTTTAACCGCACTAAATCTTGTGTGTGGTCTGAGATTTTATGTAAAGCTTTCCTCTCTCTTTTCCCCTCTCTCTCTCTCTCTCTCTCTCTCTCTTCTCTCTCTCTCTCTCTCTCCTCTCTCTCTCTCTCTCCTCTCTTCTCCCTCTCTCATCGCCCCTCCCTCCCCTCCAAACCCTCCGCTATTTTTTCCTTCTTCTACCTCTCTCTCTCTCTCTCTCTCTCCTTTTCCTCTCCTCTTCCCCTTTTCTCTCCTCTTTCTCTCTCTCTCTCTCTCGTCTCTCTCCTCTCTCTCTCTCTCTTTCATCCAGCTATATCATTCTCAATCGTATTCTCTGTTTCCCTACATCTCCCCTCCTACATCCTTCCTTCAACCCTTAATACACGCTCTTATGGCATTCAATTAACCCTGAGCGATTCTGTGAACCAAGTCCAACATAGGTAATCGATAAGGCAGAGAGAAGAGGAGAGGAGAAGAGAAAAAAGGGGAGAAAAGATAGGGAAGAGGGAGGCAGAGGAGAAATAAGGAGCAAAGAGGGAGGAAGAGGGAGGCAGAGGAGAAATAAGGAGGAAAAATAGGGAAGAGGGGGAAGAGGAGAAAAAAGAAGGAAAGAGGGAGGAAGAGGGAGGCAGAGGAGAAATAAGGAGGGAAGATAGGGAAGAGGGGGGAAGAGGAGAAAAAAGGAGGAAAGAGAGAGGCAGAGGGAAAAAAAAAGAGGGAATAAAAATCATAGCAGGGAAAAAACAGATATCTGGTGCTGAAGGGAAAAGGAAAAGTCTGAGGGTGAGAGGAAAGGAAGGGAAAAAATTATAGGGGGGGTCGTTTAACAGGGAAGGAAAGGAAAAAAGAGCAGGCGAGAGAAAGACATGTAGCTGGTCATTAGGGAGGGAGAGAGAGAGAGAGAGGGGAGAGAGGGGGGAGAGAGAGAGAGAGAGAGAGAGAGAGAGAGAGAGAGAGAAAAGAAAAAGGAGAAAAGACGAAGACTGGCAGAATAGTATAGAGTTTACTCAGGAGGATATACGTTAGGATGTGAAAAAAAAGGAAGAAAAGATAGAAAAGAATGGAAAAAAAAAAGAACAACGCACAGAGCTGAAAACCAATATTCAATACGGACAATAAAAGTATACGAGTAAAAAGATTGAAATTAACTATTAACTCAACTGGTAAAAAAATAGAAAAAAATATCAGGAGTGGTAAAAAGCAGACATATTTCTCTTCTCCTCTGGTCTTTATCTCGTCTGTCTCTCTCATCTCTCTCTCTCTCTCTCTCTCTCGCTCTCTCTCTCTCTCCTCTCTCTCTCTCTCTCTCTCTCTCCTCTCTCTCTTCTCTCTCTCTCTCTCTCTCTCTCTCTCTGCTCTCTCTCGCTCGCTCGCTCGCTCGTCGCTCGCTCGCTCGCTCGCTCGTCCCCTCTCTTCTCTCTCTCTCTCTCTCTCTCTCTCTCTCTCTCTCTCTCTCTCTCTCTCTCTCTCTCTCTCTCTCTCAGTGAAAAAGAAATATCAAGAAACAAATGAAAACAACGAAGAAAAATGGAGACAATTTCAACTTTCATTTTCCATTAATATTGTGGAATCGAAGCGTGCAACATTCTGGCATGGAGCGCGCCGTAATAGGGTTAGAATGTCACTTGTTTCACTCCTCCTCTCAGCTATTTCCAACACGTATTCTGCTAGCGGAGCGCGGCAACCCATCATTATAATTGCAAATTTTTCGGACATATATCGACGTTCTACCTCGCTGTGCAGATAAATAATGAAAAAAAAAGTTGAGTACGAAGAGCAGTATTTTCTTGAGCGCATGTTTAAATAAATCTGCTTTTAGGGAGTCATTTTTCATCATTCCCATGCTGGAAATCAACATTATATTTTTTAGTTACAATAAATAATGCAAACTTTACATGCAAACACGACGAGCGAATGTAAATATTTCATCTGCATTTTTTTTTTTTATAGTTTTTGTTTAGTTTTTTTTTCCTTTCATCGTCATCGAGTTAGGTTTGCAGCGTCGTTTTTCAATGGTTCCGGCAGACGCAATCGGCCGAGGCGCTGCGCTAATGGCCATAAATATTCACGGCGCCCTCGGTCCGGCCTTGTCTTCGCTTCCCCCGCCTCGCGACTTCCAATACTACACACGCCGATGATCGTCGATTTTCTCGCCACCGTTTTCACAACGCCGCCGCCACGCCCGCTGGTATAAAACTGACATTTAAATTTCGAGTTCTACGGTAATACTCGAGTCGCGCCAAACTTGCTCCCGCTGCATCGTCACCACACAAATTCCGGTCTATTGTTTTTACGGACGGGACTTCACGCTTCTGATTTTCTCTAATGCAGAACAACAAAGTCTGTGGAGGCGGCACACAACGTCCTCCCATTTTCTCTGAAGTGCATCCAAGCCTGACTGTATTGCCAAATTTGCAAATGATTACGAGACGTGTAAATAATAGCAATGATAATGAGATTCCTAAGTAATGAGATGACAGTCCTTTCCTTCTCCCCCTCCCTACTCCCCCCCTACCCCTACCCCCCTTCCCCCTACACCCCCTCTTTCCCCTCCTCACTACCAGGCCTCACAAGACTGGCACAGCACGCCATTACAAGCCATGAACCTGGGTAGTATACTGACATGAGATTCTATTATCACGGCTCCTTTACCCTTCTTGCCTTTCTATTAATGCACCAAAGCGAATTGTTTGGACCAGATTTATCTCCAGACTGTTTGTGCTTAAAGGCAGCGAGGGGCGGGAGGGAAGGGGTGGGAGGGGAGGGGGGTTCTAGGGTTGGGGTGGAGGGGTACATGATGTTGTGGGGTTGTTGCTGTTGTCGTTGTCAAGTTAATAGTGTGCGCTGATGGTGTGGAGAAGGTGGTGTCGATGGGGTGGGAAGCTGCATGCTGTCGTGATGATGGTGATGATGGCGATGGTAGAAGTGGTAGTAGTTAGCGTGGTAGTGGATGAGATGTAGTAGTGGTGGTGATGGTGATGATAGTGGGGATGGTGTTGGTGGTGGTGGTGGGTGGTGGTGGTGGTGGTAGCGGTAGTAGTGGTGGTGGTAGTAGTGTTGGTGGTGATAGTGTTTTGCTTTTTTTAGTTTAGTTTATTGCCATACCTTTAGAAGTACATATATTGTATAATTATTTACAAATTTGTTATTAGGCATTAGTCCGCCGAGCAACAGCTCCCTAGCGGACAGGAAAAGTGTACAAAATATTATAAATATATGAAAAAAAGTGGTAGTGGTGGTAGTGATAGTGGTGGTAGTGTAGGTGATAATAGTGGTAGTGGTGGTACGAACGGCTTACTGTTTTGGACCATTTCCGTATCATTAACGTGGTACATAATTACACTACAAATAAAAAGAAAAGAATAGTAGACAACAGAAAAAAACACATAACTCTATATACCATCATCACCAACTGACAATACATAACATTTATTATTTTCCACAACTAAAAAAAAGACAATAACCTATACACGGTGACAAAGGAAAATAATAACCTGCTACATACAGAGACAAGGAGAGACCGAGGCAGGTAGGAGACTGGAAAACAACAACAACAGCAGCAACAGCAACAACAACAACAGCAGCAATAACAGCAACAGCAGCAACAGGAACAGCGACAGCGGCAAACACAAGGTGCTACGTTAGAAGAAACAAATTTACGCTGCACAGAAAACGAGAGGCGGCGCTACATAAAGTCAGGCAAAGAACGTGGAAAAATTGAAAAAAGAACAGAAAAAATCACAGAAAAAAGAAAACATAGCATCCTTCTTAAATATATGGCAGCAAGAGGGATACAAAACTTGATAAAGAAGTAGAAAAAAGAGGGAGACGCAGGGCATGGTGAAAGGAAAAAGAAATGGGCGAAAATATAGAGGCATTGATTCACCTTCATTACAAGAATAAGAACAAAAACAATGACATTTTCTTGTTTTTGTTTGTCTGTCTGTCTTCTTATTTAGGTAGAACGAGAAAGAAATTAACGAAAAAAATAATATAGAAGAAGGAAATTAACCAAAAAAAAAAAATGGAACGAGAAGGAAATTAACCAAAAAAATAATAGAACAATTAGGAAATTAACCAAAAAAATAATAGAATGAGAAAAGAAGAAATTAACCAAAAAAATAATAGCAAGAAGGAAATTAGCCAAAAAATATAATAGAACAAGAAGGAAATTAACCAAAAAAATAATAAAACGAGAAGGAAATTCAACAAAATAATAATATATATATATATAAAATGGAGAAAGATGCTGTATATATATATATATATATATATATATATATATATATATATATATATATATATATATATATATATATATATATATATATATATATATATATATATATATATATATATATATATATATATATATATATATATATATATATATATATAATCCTCTTTGCCTTGCCACTCAACAAAACGTAGATATTACTTCCCCTAGCATTAGGAATTTGTTTCTGCAATACAATATTTCAGGCATTAAGACTTGACGGAGTTTTTATATATATAAATAATGCTTACATTTGTGGTCTCCTTCAATCATTAGGAAGCTTCAGTTGTAGCTCAAAATTTTGATGTAGAGGCTTTTTTTATATTATTTTTATTAATAGTATTTTTTTCCAATACTTTTAAAATATTTCTCTATAAGGATAAGCAACAACAAGCTTTAGGCATAGTGGAGAGAGAGAGAGAGAGAGAGAGAGAGAGAGAGAGAGAGAGAGAGAGAGAGAGAGAGAGAGAGAGAGAGAGAGAGAGAGAGAGAGAGAGAGAGAGAGAGAGAGAATGGGACCTGGGCCTAGAACCATTAAAGGTGAAGCAAGTGACCAACGAACGCAATATCGTCGCTGTCTGGCAGACTTCTCCGGGTTAAATGTACACACACACACACACACACACACACAAAACACACACACACACAAACACACACACACACACACACACAACCACACACAGAGACAGTTCCTCCTTTCTATTTGTTTCTTTGATTGAAAAAGGTTAGTCTCTTAACAAAGGTGTGTGTGTGTGTGTGTGTGTGTGTGTGTGTGTGTGTGTGTGTGTGTGTGTGTGTGTGTGTGTGTGTGTGTGTGTGTGTGTCTGTGCGCGCGTATGTTTGTATGTTTGTGAGTGATATGGACACGGCAAATTACCCCCCCCCCCTTCAAAGATAAAAATAACGTGTCAGCACATAACAAGTACAACACAATAAGTTTTACTATAACTTAAAGATAACACAATAGGCCTAATACCAACAACACTATTTTCTATTACCTCACATCGCTTGAAAAAAAAAATAATATGAACCTATATAACAAGGTATTATGTATCCAGGTAAACTAACTAAAAATAATCAATCTAAAAACTGCAAAATAACTCGCACGGGATAGCAAGTGTACTCTGGCTGTGTGTCTCCGTAGAGTTATTCCATCGCTTAGCTCGAAAAGACGGTACTAAAAGAAATCCTGAGAGAGAGAGAGAGAGAGAGAGAGAGAGAGAGAGAGAGAGAGAGAGAGAGAGAGAGAGAGAGAGAGAGAGAGAGAGAGAGAGAGAGAGAGAGTCAAAATCGAGAAAACAAACAATAAAAAAGAGCGAGCCACCATAACGAACGAGAAAAACAAAGCGAAAAAAATATAGGCGTCATTTTTCCTTACCTTCTCCATTCCGCGGGTTTCCTCCACACCTGAAACAGAGAGAAAAGAAACAAAAGAATGAGAGAAAATACTAAACACTCATGAGAGGAATAAGAAAACTGTAAACTGCAGAAACAAAACATAAAAAAAGATAACCCGTTGACTTAAAAAGAGTGTGTGTGTGTGTGTGTGTGTGTGTGTGTGTGTGTGTGTATGTGTGTGTGTGTGTGTGTGTGTGTGTGTGTAAAAGGAGTTAGGGAGGATTCACTGAGGGGAAGGGATATATGAGACTTGGGGAGAGGGGAGTGAGGGAAGAGAGAGGGCGGTGGCGAGAGAGAGAGAGAGAGAGGAGAGAGAGAGAGAGAGAGAGAGAGAGAGAGAGAGGAGAGAGAGAGAGAGAGAGAGAGAGAGAGAGAGAGCAATGTGTGTACAGTAAAATATCACTACATTTAAAAACACTGTAAAAAAAATACATAGGAATCAATTGGATATACACATTCTTTATTCATTCCTGTTATTACACACACACACACACACACACACACCACACACACACACACACACACACACACACACACACACACACACACACACACACACACACACACACACACACACACACACACACACACACACACACACACACACACAACACACACACACCACACACACACACAACACACACACACACACACACACACACACACACACACACACACACACACACACACACACACACACACACACACACACACACAACACACACACACACACACACACACACACCACACACACACACACACACACACCACACACACACACACACACACACCACACACACCCACACACACACACACACACACACACAACACACACACACACACACACACACACACACACACACACACACACAATCCGTCCATCTAGTATCTGTTAATACTTTTTCAAATCCCCATGTATTTTCTTTTCTCTCTCTCTCTCTCTCTCCTCTCTCTCTCTCCTCTCTCTCTCTCTCTCTCTCTCCATTTACTTCCTTTATTCCCTTCTCTCCTAGTCCTTCCTTCCCTTCCTCATTAACATCCTAAAGGCAGTTCACGTCAATCTCCGTCACCACTTCTTCACATCATTCCCTTTGTTACCTCTTCCTTCCCCTCTTCTTCCTGATATCCCTTCCCCTCTTTCTCTCTCCCCTCTCTCTTCCTTGCAATACTCTCTCCTTCCCTTCCTACCTTCCCTTCTCTTTCTCTCTCCTCTCTCTTCCTTGCAATACTCTCTTTCTTCCCTTCCTACCTCCCTACTTTTCCTTCTCTTTCTCTCTCCTCTCTCTTCCTTGCAATACTCTCTCCTTCCCTTCCTACCTTCCTACCTTCCCTTCTCTTTCTCTCTCCTCTCTCTTCCTTGCAATACTCTCTTTCCTTCCCTTCCTACCTCCCTACTTTTCCTTCTCTTTCTCTCCCCTCTCTCTTCCTTGCAATACTCTC